>MNPL01027299.1:0-20743 GCA_002081605.1 Tropilaelaps mercedesae
ATATATATATATATATATATATATATATAGCAGTTTGTGCCAGCTATATATATATATGTATATATATATATATATATAGCAGTTTGTGCCAGCTTTGTTATGTCGCTAACTGGTGTGCCCGTATACTACTGATAAACGAAGGCCATCGGTAGACAACTGAAGCGTCTTATAACTTTCTTGAATTCGCTTCATCTGGTCAGGTAGATGCTGCGGCTGTCAAAATCAGATTGATAAATTTCCACGGTATGATCGCACAGCCCAGACGTCCAGCGGGAACTATTTCGATCGAAAGACATCGACTCCACAATGAAAGCATTATTCTCGACAGAATAAGACTCAGACGAGACAATTTCTCTGATCGAAATCTATTCAGAATTGTCACAAAGGGAACATCCACCGGAGTCTGCCTCAGCGGAGCAAACTAGTGTCTATCGGTTTCTCATTAACTATGCCGTCGAGAGCCCCCTAAAAGGTGATCAAGTGACCACCCTCAACCAAACACATTCTAAAAACGAATAACCTAAATGGGATGGCCAGGGAACGATGATAATATACTCAACGTCCACGATTACGCACAAATCGTGCGAATTCAGAGCAACCTCAATGGCTTACAGTCCAATGTTCGCAACTTTACTGCGATGAGTCAGTTGCACGTTCAACCCCGATTATGCGACGCTAAACACAGTGAAATGAATATGACATGCCAAATACTCTAACAGAAGCAAGGAAAGTGTCCGTGTAGGCCGTTCCGTAGCCTTGAGAGAATTGGTCTCCACCAGTCGGAGGCCTATTCTGATGCTTAGACTCAACTTCCTGCGGTGGCTACTGAGTGAATTATTGAGTATGCACTGAACAATGCCGTTAGAGACAATCGATCGTTATTTTATCGCTATCGCTTTCATTTCCAGCTACTATTGTATATTTATATGATAACTATTACACTGATGCAGTAGATAGCCCCCAATCGAATATTAGATAAGTAAAAGACGCTTATGTAGAAGCAGGATTTTCTCATAATGACAAAGTGTATTTGAGCATACGGTAAAAAATGACGCACCATAAGGTCTTCTCTAGCCCGACTCCCAAACGAGAAATTTTCTCGTTCTGCCTGATTTTAAGCAACAGAGGCCAACCCAGGCTACCGCTTATATTTCGCCCTACTCGGTTTAGCAGAAATATGAAAAATACATTCTCGGAAATTTCAGTTACCTCGATTGCATCTCCGAGCAGTGCAGAACGAATGTATCCGCCCTTGATTAAATACAATCATCAAGCAACTATAAAGATAGATCTACGTCAAATTTAGTTTTACCCTTTGTAACGGCGGTGCGTCCTCAGCGCACCATATTCTCAATCCGAGTTATTCGGGCGGCTCGCGAGCAGCTGAGAAGACGAGTCGCTCCGGTTGCGCATAAACTTCCGTAGCCGGTTCCTCGGCGATAAGCTCAAATTGAAAGAACTTTTTCCTGTAGGCCACTGGGCCTGTGTGCGCCGTTCGAGTGAGAATAGATGAAATCCTGTTGATATTTTTGGCCTTTCTTCCCTTACCTTTAGCCCTTATTTCAAACCCCTAATGGATCTTCTCGCCTTATGAGAAAATTACCCTTTCGCCAGAAAGACGCTTGTCGTTCTAAGCAGATCGTTAGAAGGTCTACAAATTGAGAACGAATGCGTGTGGAGCAGGGGCGGTATCAGACGAAAAGTCTTCGTCGGCGCAGAAGCATTTCCACCTTGGCGACGCCTGTTAGGTCGCGTTTTCATCACAACGTTGATGGGGCAATGATGAACGCTACGTGTGTCTGCTCCGACAACTTCACCCAGCTCAGGGACGAATGTCCGTGGCATGGAATAGGCTCTGAGCCTAATCTGTCTATCGGGTCGATTAGGCAAAGATCTTCAGGGTCCCGCCCTGTTTTTGGGACTCGTACACCGGACAGAGTCTGACTTGGAAGAAGCCTATGCTGCCGGTAGGAGCCGACCAGTCAATCATCGCCGCACATACGCCATGAAGATTACCGGCCCTGCACAGCCAATTCGACCGGCAGAATGAAGCAGAAATAGTGAACTCAGGCTAGCCTAATTTTGTTTAGCTACGTCGCAGTCGTAATTGCGTTACGTTCAGTGATTTAGCCGCTTCAGGGGAGCTAGCCAATTATGATAGTATAGGCATCCATGTGATGAACGCACGACCTTAATCGTGCAAAGTATCACCGAACCTGTGTCTCCATTTAGAGAAACGAGCTAAACTAATCTTTTCACTTCGCCATTAGAGCGTATCATTGAAGTGTATACTCGTAAAGGTAGGCATTCAATTGCACGATAATTCAAGTTCTGATGTTTTCAAGTAGATTCTTTTTCACTATTACTATTATTATTATTATACATATGTGTACTCGTCTTTGATTAAGTGAAACCTGTGATAATATGATAGCCGAGTAGGTTGTTCATCATGTATATGATTCAGCCACGCGGATATCATAACCGCTAACAGTTACGCACAGACTGTTTTAATAAAAATTTTTCTAAATAATAATTCTAATAAAAATAATGTTCTATTTATTTTACTCCGATTTAATTTATTACCAGTCACACGGCGATAACAAGAAAATTGCTACGGCCGTTTCTATAGCAGAGAGAGACTTCTTTATAAGAGACGAGCGCTTCGTAAGGTTAAGTTATGACCGACACAAGAATACCGTCCGTCATTTGCGGGATATGCATTATAGTTAACACCCTACACAACAAAGATAAGCAATCGTTAAGGAAATGCGGAAAAGTGTGAACGAATAACTTCAATTTTCGAATACTCCGTCTGTGTAACCCAATATAGCACACCGCCTGCTTCCGTTTTCAGCATTCGTGAGCTCCGAAGTATTACAGAGTACCGGGGTTTCTCCGATACAGGGATATCGGTGAGAGATCCGTTTGCCTCGGACACGTACTCGAACAGTTCTCCAAGGACAAGTTCTCTATGACATTTTCTCCTATATCCCAGCTAAAAGGAGCTTATTGACGACCAGAAATCTCTCTGCGTTAGAGCTGAGTCGAATTTGAACGGTGATAATATTCGCCGACTGGAATAAAGGCGGTTTTTTTGCCTTAATATCGCTGTTTGGTTCGTGTGTGCACTAGAGAGAGCTCAAGAACTGCAGGTAGGCAGTTTTCGCCTTTGCTGCCGTTGGAACACAGGGACGCAGAGGTATCATTAAGGTCACTTAGGCTAACCTTCCGAGAGAGTCAGTCTTGTCAATTTGCTTCGACAGGCAAAAATACGTGAGAAAACGACTTGGGAGAAACGTCACTCTGCCTTGGATCAGCGCTAGGTCGACGGTCCAGATGGAGTTTCGAACTTGATTGATTGAGACGAGCGTGAACGGTGTGGATTGCGCCAGCTCTGCATCTTGACCGTGCTGAAGTCAGCTGAGTGGATAACGACCAGTACCCTGCTGCTGCTGCTAAACACGAAGCTTACAAAGTGAAAATTTGGTCGAACGTCTGATGAGAATCTGTCATGGTTCATGACCGTATGTCACCGTATAATGGCGTCATGAATGAATCCTAGAGAATTCGCTAAATAGCCAACACATGTTTGTTCTGTCGGAAGTGCTGTTTAAACAGGCTCGCAATTCTCTGGTGTGTGCATAAAGGTCCTTGAAAAAATTCTCGGGTGCGTTATACATGATAAACCAGGTAAAGCTAAACCAGCTCAACCCATTAATATATATATTAATTAGGCCGAACCTGGTAATAATAAATGAGATAGAAAAGATGCTCTCCTAATGCGTTTGCAGTCTACTTTCTGCAGCAGAACGGCAAAGTTGTCGAGTGAACTCCGGTGACCCATTGTCACACCATAGTCGAGTGTACCTTCATGCAGCGCGTCGTCGTGCTTCGAAACTGGCCGTCCACCCGCCATTCTACCCACTGTTGCTAGCATCCGTCCCTGACGGCCCCCGGTGGTCTACAGCGGTCTATAGTGATACAGGCTTACATTCGAGGCTGTGTATCAGAACAAAATGTGGGCGAATGTCCAAACGTACCTGGCTCGCGAAAGATACCCCTCCCAGAAGGTCACACGGACCTTTGTAGAATATGGCTATGTCGCACCATTTATAGCGCATTTTATAATGAAGTCAGGATTTGGACACAGCATCATAGATATGGCAGATGCCGACCGTATTCACTCGGCAGCGCACGAGAGAAGGTCCATACGGCGGTGCGTCGGTTGTTATTAACCTTATCTGGACAATGCCAAAAGCGTTTACACTTTCTCACTGGAAACCGTATAGGCGGTAAGCTGATGGTTTTATCGTTGATTGGATTGGGGATTGATCTGTCCTGTAGTAAAGAGATTATGGGTTCGTTGTTGGATTTCAGGCTATCACTCATCCGTCCGAAAAAGCAGGGAAATTCCCACCACCGCTTTGAACTCCGTTTAGGATTTTACAGAACCTAGGTGGCGACGACACTCGCCTGAGCGCCTGTTGCGAACGAACACATCTCTTCGACATGGCTTTGGTTATAAACGCCGATGCATTGACCTCTCTACGTGTGAATATACCGCTTGTCTGTGCTTTCTCGATACTCGTACATGCGACGTCCCAGTTCAATCCGCATCACCGTAAAATACTACACAGACGAGCGGTTAAGACTGCCGATGTACCCGCGTATGGGTTCGTAATATTCGACGTCTATCCCGGCGTAATGACGGTCCTTTCCGAGAGCTCCTTCCCGCCTTTCCCTTTAGCTGGATAGGTAGGTGGACCGTCTATACTGGTTCAACAATTTGCGAGTCGTTCCGTCAGCGGATAACAGACATGCAGCGAAGACGGCCTGTACTGGCCACTCGAACTGCGACGTTATCTTTATTGTTCCTTCTCTTACTTTCTTACTTCCTTGTCGCCATTGTACGTTGTTACTGCCAGGCTCGTCGGGTCCATCTCCCTAGGGTTCCCCCAATCAGCGCCACCCTTTAGTCGATCCTTCACAGGCCTAGTCAAGCTCGGTCAGGCCTACTCTAGTCGACGGCCCCCTCGCAATCATCTGTCTATAGGTCTGGCACTCTCGAGCCAGGTTTCTTCGCATTTTCGTCTCTTTGCCTCTTGTCGAGCCCATCCTTTGGCCTATTGCGTTTTCCACTTGTTAGGCCAAGGACTCATCTTCTTTCCTCGCGAACCTGAGTCCAACGTAGGCACAAGGAAGAGGGGAGGTAAGAACATACCCGGCGGACACCCAGCGACTCTACGTGCCTTCACGTCGCAGTTGATTGGCGAAAGCGACACATGGCCTGGGCCCCTTCAGTGTCCGATAACCAGCGCAAAAGCAGCAGCTAACTTCCTCGTGTTCTGGCATCTACCTACAGCAATCCTAGTTAGTAACATTAGTAGTGACCTGGCCAAGAGAGGCCGTGCCAGACGCCTAAATCGCTACAGTGAGAACGTGAAATCTCCTTTGTCGCCGAGGTTGCTGCACAAGAAGACGCGCCTCGGACAACAACGGAGGTCAGCTGAACGCCAGGATAGGATAGAAAATAGAGCGACTAGGTAGTATTGGCTAGAATCCAAAGGGGCCTTCAGTGGGCGTTTCACATTCTATATAATAGTGTGTCGACATAGCTAGGAGCCAGGAAGGTTCGCGAGCCTAATAGATTTCCATCCAAAATGAGACCCTTTTTTTTGTGGCAAACTGCACAGTCGGGGAATCTACGGGTAAATTGAATGTGTGCGGGCGTGTGTTTCTAAATTGAATCAACCAGGTATTCACTGCAGGAGAGACCTATAAGGGACCCCCTATAGGGTCCCTACATAAGGGACACATGCCAGATTCTGGCCTCGGTATAAACGAAAGTTGAGTGCTATAAATTCCGCAACAGTAGCCACAAACACAGGTTTACGTAGAAAGGCCGTTTTAGCCGATGTCATGCCCAAATATTCGAAGTCTAGGCACGCTACACAGTGTATCATTTTCGGCCAGTGGGTTAGTAGCCACAAATCAGGTGTAAGATCACGACAGTCGCGCAAAGTAACAGTTTTTGCCCTTTCAGCGTTGAAGCTTTTCCTAGCGAAACCGACAAACAGTTGTCATGCAACTAAAAGCGCATTGCTCCTGATTTTGCGACCGAAGCGTATTGCGTTATCCTTGCGAGCGCCCTTTTAAACTGACAATATGCATTGTGTAACTCGCTGTCCTCTCTGTCACAGTTCGTTTGTCCATGCCCATGGTCGGAGAAGGCTGAAGGTTGCTTATTTGTTTATACAGGATGATTTAAAATGAAGAATTTAGGAATTATTTAAAGCCCAATGTGGGGAATAGACCTTAGCTAAATATGGCCATTGATTTTCATTGGAGTTAATGAATTTCTCAACAGCTGGATTAGAGTAATTGAAACCGCTCAGATTTTAAGGGGCTAGTTAAGGCCAACTACGTGCCTACTTTTGTATATACTCGAATATGGGTGAGATAACGGACAGCGGCTGCAAATGCCATCATGTAATATTCCTCTAGGGGATAACGCACCAATTCAGTAGCTATAATCCCATCACCATATTACCTAGCCAGCGGAACGTACCGCATGTGTGGCTACGGTAGTTCGACGTTGAGCCCTGGCTGGCGGAATTCTTCAAGAGCAGTCGGGTCTCTCTGGCGTGATGCATCTACGTGACGAGATTGCAGTGTCATAATTCAACTCTGGGTTGAGAAACCGGTCCCGATCATTTTTTATTGTGATTTATGCCAAATTGCAATACGTAGTATTTATAAAACATCTATGTTAGGCTGGAGCTTACCAACAAGAACAGGAGTGAACGTTCTATAGACAAAGGAGCTTCTGTAGATCTATCATCAGGTGTCAAGCGGTTTGCTACGCTGGCTTTTGCTCTTTGTTCTCAGCAGAGAAAGGCAGTAACCAGTCTAGTCCTGGTGCCGTAGCTGCCTCGTCCAACAGGACAAGGGATATAAATTCAGCTGTTAGCACCCTCACAACTGATGGTGCGGGAAGGCCAGATGCTGGTGCTCAGGATAACAGCATGAAGAGCAGTAACATAGGCGAAAATAGATCTGTTCAAGCCAAAGACGGAGTCTGAAGTGTCTGATGAATGATAAAAAATGTTTACCAGAAAAAGCACAACGAAGCGAACAAAGAGGCTGAGAGCAGTAATAAAGCGCATCGGCAATTGTAGCTTGGATAATTCGAAAAAACTCTTTCAATGGACAGTTCTTTGGACTTCCTACTACGAAGGCGTTGCTCGTATGCGGAATCTACAACGTGGTGACGTACGCGGGCTCTCCCAAAACTATCAAAGGGAAAGGCAGGACCCCGCAAGGCGTCTACGGGAAGATTTACGCTTTACAGAGGAAAACCCCCAACTTTAATAAAATTAACGCTGTTTGTAAACTAGCTTTATCTACACGATGAGTGTTCAGGTAGCAGAATACATAAGGGCGATTTATGTGCGTGGTAGATTCTCTCTTATCGACAGTCTTCTCTACGAATAAAGTCCCATTTAAAAACCTAACTGTAAATAGCCTATATATCGTTTTAGTCCGCGTACAGCTCTTCATACGCTCAGGGGCTTCCTAAAGAATAAGAATGTTGGATCAGATGCGATGGTAATGGGTGAGATTTGGTTAAAAATAGTTGATTACTTCGGTTTTTTGTTATTTCAACCTTCCACTTCACTTCCACTTCATTGGCTCGCGCAGCGAAGTTGACAGACAGAGTGGGGCATTAGTGTGTGCTTTTACTTGAAGTTCATTAGCGTTAAATCAGCTACGGAAAAACTAGTAAGGATGGTAAAATGCGGCGCGTGTTCTCCTCAAAACTTTTTTAAAGGCTGTATTTCCGGTTTCTATCCCCGCCAGCCTTTCTATGTATTTGATGTCCTATGTATCTCAGCTTGTATGTGATGCTTGGAAAATTTCTTCGAGGTGAGAAATTTTCCAACGATCCCCAGGTAGGATCCCCACGATCAATCTGCTGTAAAAATCGTTCTGCGGAAGCCACGTTTCTTTCCTCTCCTTGAGGAGCTATCGCAGACAAGGTGGCTCGTCCAGGCGGTCTAACACTTATATTGATCACAATATGATTGGAAACTGCGAGAGTTTTGTTGACATCTCTCCAACTGTCTAGAGCGCCCCCTGATTCTCTAGTCACTATCCGATTGTTGTTACTGTGCCGGGCCGGGCGCTCCGTTGGTCATACGAGTGACCTGCTTTTGCTGGTCAGACGATGCTCACTGTATGGGTCACAGAAAAAATTGATAGCGGTTACGCGCTTTTTTGTGAGGATTTAACCCATAAATATGAAGGTTGCCTCAAAATTTTTGAAACAGAAATTTATTGTCAGGCAAAATATATTAGTTCATTCCGAAGGTGAGGAGCCTACGGCACTCTGTAAATAGGTTATATTGTTGGTACTAAAAGTCTGATTTCCAAGATTGTAAATCAGTTTACTAACCTTAACGCTAAAAGTACTGTTACGACTTAAAGCGGCCTTCGATTCAAAACAGGTATTTTGAGTTAAAGACGTTACATATTTATGAGGTTTTCGGGACGCATAATTTAAGCGTAGACAAAGGACTGCGCTTTCACAGGTTCTTATCGTCGACAGGAGGACCTAGTGAAGCAGCAACAGTAATACAGAGTTTTGCCTATCCAGTGCTTTATCTTTCGCAATCGGGTTTAGCTACAAAGACAAGGCGGGAATTCTTAGCGTTTGCTTATCTCCCTATGCAAAAAGTGCTAAATATATCTTGGAAAAGTTATAAACCAACTAAGGGCCAACCTTGCCTGAACCAATAGTTGGCCGTTCTAGTCTTAAAGCCTCAAAATGTACGGTGGACATCTATAGGCAAAACGTCTCGTAGCTTAATTGCAAGAGATCCACAATGCATGAAACAATCACTTTGCAACACTTGACAAGACTGTATCGTCATTCCACACCGTTGATGAGATTAGAAATGAATTAAAATCGGTCTGGTCATGTCCAACTCCACTGTTTGCTTCCTCGCAAGCGGAAGTTCCAAAGGGTTTTACTGCCTCAAAGTCTACGAAGGTGAATTGAGCATCTAAAGCTGCTGGAGTTCCTAGTGGACTACTTAAGCGTCCGCCTGCTCACTTAAACTGCCAGTCTCTTTCGTAGTGGGAGTTCCCCTCCGCGTTGAGGCATACGCGTATTATTCCATCCTTCAAAACAAACGGAATCGAAAGCTTGTAGAAGAATACTGTTTTATCTTACTTGTGGACTACTTATCCAAGTATTGGAAAACATAGATTAATATCTGTTGTCCATTGTCTTTTTCACGTTTTTTCGGTTCGGCCCAGTCGTCCAAGCTAACTTTTGCTCGCCTACGGCAGATGATCATT
Organism: Tropilaelaps mercedesae; assembly: GCA_002081605.1. NCBI lineage: Eukaryota > Metazoa > Arthropoda > Arachnida > Mesostigmata > Laelapidae > Tropilaelaps > Tropilaelaps mercedesae. The sequence continues at coordinate 9,364 of MNPL01027299.1, forward strand.
AACAGTGTTGAAAGAAATCAGATGAACCTTAATGTTTGCTTGGAAATGTTTCAACTGTCTCAGACGCACTTTTTTCTGCAGCCTCTGAAGGACTTCGGATAGAACGAAATGGTTTGTCTCAGTTCTACTCGTACCTCTCAAGGAAAAGACAAGCATTTAAGCTCAAAAGCATCACGTCAGAATGGCGCGAGGTTAACGCTGGGGTACCACAAAGCTCCATTTTCGGGCCATTCATGTGTTTGGTATTCATAAATTTTATTCCGTTGAAAATCGCAACTGGGAACTTCTGCACGATGGTTGTTTATGCAGACGATAACTCCCTACTGTTTCGCATTTGTCCAGCATTCGCGAGGTCTTGAGAGGGTTGAAGACATGAACGGAATTCTTGAAAAGTTTGAATTCTTCCGTAAGATTGCCATCATTCGCTTCTATGGCATACTACGACGAAGTCGGTTAAATACCTCGATTTTGCGCTACAAGGAGACCTTAGATGACACGATCTACTGGGAATTTTCTTATTTAAAAACAAAACGTTGGTTGCCAAACTGCGTAGTTTCAGAGAGATCGGAATTCCTTTGAGCGGCCTGGTACTCGTACATTAACGATTGCTGCTAGCGCTTCTATGTTACGGTATAACAATTCGTGGGGGTAGCTACAATATTTTCTCTCACAAAGGAAAAATTATCCAGAATGACGCTGTCCGAACAATTTTTAATAAACGAAATCTAAGTCAGACATCATAAGGCTATACGAGTTATATACATTGTCTGCATTCTCTTCGTTTCACGTTGAACTTCTCTGCTTCGAAATGTCTAAAGAAACCATTCACAAAGACATCATTGTCTTCCCAATCGCCGAGAACAACAGCCCGTAGGTAAAAGAAGCTTCTAGTACATGTTGCCCTCAAAAAATTTATTTTCCCCCTACGATCTAGGGCTCCGTTCGTCTATCGCCCTTAAGGAAAAAATTTGCGGGAAAAACAAAAACATTTTTTTTAATATGTCTCGGTAATTTTTTTATGCCTGGTGTGTGTTTTTAAAGTGTCTTTCATTTTTGAATTTTCTTTATTAGAGTTTTTTTTATGTGTTTTTAATATGTCGTAACGTTACTACACAATCCACAGTCTATTCCATGCAAATAATCATAATTAAATGTGAATTGTAACGACAAATGCAAACATTGCAAAAATTCGTGTGGAATCTTGTGCAGAATTACAAATAAGTATGGAGCTATGTGTCTTCTGCAAAAAAGATAGCCTTTTTCATTACTTTTGCGAGAATTCAAGCGCTGCGACACTTGTGCGACACTGTGTGTTTTGTCTACACGGATCCAATATCTAAGCGAAATCAACCATCACTTAGCATCCCGACGACAGCGCTTTTCACATTAGTGGAAATATTAATCTTGAGATCTATAACGGACATCGGAACAATATTTCCGTACAGAGAGTAGACACCTTGATGTGATATGATTTCTCACCGTTTGTGCGCTGGTGTTAGTTATTCCCTGACACTGCTGTAACCTTACTGGTGTTATCGGGTGGGCAGGGTCAAGTAAACATACGCACACCATGTAGAAGTAGTAAAATTGGAAAGAACAGAAACACTTATTTGATGCTACTTTGATTTAAGGGTGGTCGGTGATATGAGCCCTTAAGGCGATTTGTCGAGCCACTGCAGAGGTCAATTCACATCCCAATTTTTCAATAATAACTTGAAATAACTCATAAGCAAACTTGCCGTACCCAACTCTCGAGTATGTTTAATCTAGCGCCGATCAGTGATCTGTGTTTTCCTATGACATAATACAGCCGCCTTGTGCTGCGATGGCCAAGAAGTAAAGTGGATGACTTAAACTGGGGTTTTCCAGAGAACTTGTTGAAGGCACCTGGCTTGGACGGTAAAGGCCAGCACTGTCCGAGCTCAGGGTCTTGAAAAATCGCTTTGATGTGACACTTGCCGCTGCTCAAAAATGAAACATGGATACGCGAGTGGCTGCGATTGTAGATTACACAGCAACTCCGGTTGTCTGTACTCGTCGTGTTGTTGTCGAGCTCAGGTGGCTTGAAATGCTTTGCGAGGTGACAGGGTTCAATCCCCGCCGTTACATGTTTACATTTATGGGTCCGTCTTATGAAGTAGTGCAATAAGCCCTAAAGATCAGCCAATGATATGTACTCGTTGTTGGCCAACTCGTAATTGGCGACTGGGTCTGCAGGTTCATCGCGTACCAGTTCGTATTACGGTTGGATGGTTTATACAAAATAAAATTGAAAAAAAAACTTTGAACTCGAAAGAAACGATGATTTACCTAGCGATTTATTAACGCTACAATGAAGCGACCCTAATCAAGTCATCATCAGAGTATTTTCTAATAAAAGCCGTTATTTAGCACGCACAATCCAATACTTCGTTCCGAGTGAATACCAGCCCGCTAAATTTCGATCAGCCTGCCTGGTGAGACAAAGTTCCCTGCAGAATTCAAACGAACCAAACTGAAATCCTCTAATATGCATAGCTACTTCTTACTGGAGAAAAACGTCTAGAAAATAGTAGCACGAAAAGAAGAGCTACGAAGGTGGCCCTCATGCTAACGCAACGACGGCGGCAAGTTTTCCTCAGGCGACATACGGCATCGGGCTTCAAACTGCTTTTTTCTATTTTCGTTTCAGGTGCTATTCTCACAACGAACACCTTCCGACCACTTTGCCTATGGCTGTATCGCTTTGGGCTGTAACGCCAGGTCAGAGAACGCCGGCCGACTTCTGCTTGCCACATATTTTGCCGGTCTTCGTCGCGTACCCCTTGAGCTCGACGCGCCAGTAGGTTAGATTCTTAGCGAAATTGATGAAAGCGACGTTAGACGATGTCTCCCAAGGGTGCCATTCTCCGGCGACAAAGCGTGGACCAAATGCCAGCGCAATTTAGAGAATGGCAGCGGCCCATGAACATCACGACAAGACGCACGAAGAAGACCGGGAGCAAAAAGAAACAAGCAGCCTTCGTAGCGCCGATAAAGTGGAAAAAACGGCCCGCGCAGCAGAAGACGGTGGTGGCGGCACGCCATAAAAAATAGTGGTGACAGGTGTGGCAAGAGGACACCCCTGCGCTTTCACGCGTCAGGCGGCAATCTCGGAAATGCTGTTACGATGAAAAGTGTTCTTGCCGCGGACACGGAAAGCTAATCTTAAGCGGAGCACTAGCAAGGGGCATATTTCAGTTTGGCCTTTTCAGCAGAATTGTTCAGCTACCGACACAGAATCGGAGTTACGTCCATGTCGTTTCGCATGTTTCCTGCATTATTTCGTTGAGCTAGGCTCATTCGCGCACTCAATAAAAACTGGTCCGTAAAAGGGCTGATAATTTGGAGACGAAAACAGTATTGTAATTCTTCTTAAAATAGAAACACGTGATGAAGGCCATTTGCCTTTATTCATGGATTGGGTGAATACCGCGGTGGAGCGCGGTTTTTAAGTTTACCTGAAACACAAGAAAAAAGAACTCTTATTGGTAGTGGATCAGACTCGAACATGGGTGTCTAACATCTAAGTGATAGTGTTTCTTTTGCTATGTCTGATTATCGATATACATAGTAGCTTATACTAAAAGGATGTTCGTATGGAAAAGTTTAGGGCTTAGAATGATTTTGGTAGTGTCCATTCTCTTAACGCCAACTTTGTTTTAAGGGCTCTCGAAAACGCATTTAGAATACGGAATTTGCGTTACATGCCTAAGGAAGTCGAGAAGCCTCGAAAGTTATTGGCGCGAGCATTTATATGAGGCGAACATTAATTTAGAAGGTATAAATAAGCAAAATCTTTCACATGTTTTCAAGAGGGTAGGCCGTTTTATTATTATTATCTGAAACATTTTTTAATATAAACATTATTGTTTTAAAAGCGGACAACAAAGATTGTATGACACTACATCACCCTGCGAATATAATGTTGATTTAACCCTGGACGAACGCTTGAAACAGAAACGGATCCTGTAGCATATGTGCAATCCTAATGTGTTTATTCCATATTCCCTTGAGTTCTAGTGTGTGCTGCTGAGAATCGCCGCATGCCAGCGGGGTTACTTAGTATGCGATGTGAGTCCGCAACGACCGACGCTCGGTTGACAATTTGTCCCGCAGTATAGAGTTGACGGCCAAGGTGTTCGTCTACGTGGGGCCAAATGTACTTGCTTCCCATTTAAATCACAGAATAGTCTGACGCTTACGCCGCACCTGCAACTGGCAGCTCGTCGGAATCGTATATTGAAGCTTTCTGAATGACTGGGCGCTGCTGGAGTCATGCATGTACAGAATGGCAAACCCGTCCATATACAATTTTGTTGGACCAAACTGTCATGGCGTAAATCCGAAGGGAGACGAACATTAGTTCGTGTGTGTAAGCGCATCGATTAAGGGTGTTGTTGTTAATGCGAACAAGACATCATGACACAGATACATTCAACACTGGAAGGTATTCGTGTATCTGGAGCGTTTCATCGTTAAAATGCATTCGACGAGCGATCCACGGTTTTTTCAAATGGGGACTAACGAAATTACCCCAATGAAAAAACCAAGTCGTACTACCCAGATCCAACTCTAGTTAAACAGTTATTCTTAGAAAAAGTCAGCATCATATACCATCGTATGATGTACGCAAACATAGTCGTAAATGCATCGCCAACAGCCCCTTACTAAGTTGTTTTGTCGCCGTTGGGGGGTTTTGTCTCGTCCAAATTCAAAGGACGATGAAGTCTGTACTATCAAGAACCGACCCGGGGGTCATGTGCGGTCTCGAGAGCTATTAACCGATATTCCGGGCATAATTTTTTCAGATTGTAGCAGAACGGTCCGAATCCTTCTCCCGCGACTCAAACATTGCCAGTCTGATGTCGGGACAAAAGCGGTGCACCGTCCACCATCATCGGCCGGGTCGTAGCTCACGTTTCGAATTTGACTCGATAATGTCAGAGTTTGATCTGATTAAACCTCTTGCAAATGACAGACGAAAATTACATTAATTCGCTCTGGTGGTTTCGTTCGATTGTGAAGAAAGGGAGCAACAGTAAGAGCGGGGTATCAGATTAGGTTTATTTTCAAAGCGAGGTAAAGACAGCTGATTCTTTTAATTACAATACGGCTCAGGATGTGTGGCAGAGTTCCTAACGGGCGAGGCCGGGCCAACGCGATACGGTTGTTGTTATATCCCTCAGGTGGAAGGAATGTAATTATTTTAGCCATTTCAATATCAGACTATATTTCAAATTGCCTTCCATCCAGTTTGGTTGGTTATTGTCTGTCAAGATATATATGTACATATATATATATATATATATGTCAACACGCATACCTGTCAAATGATCAAGTTGCCAGATATTTTTTCAACAAGTAATGCCAAATGCAATGTTCATTTGTTTTCTTAGCATGAAGTTACTCATCCAATATTTGACATATTTACCGTCTGCCCTCGAGCGAATGCAGTTACCTACCTATGAGCAGTCGAGGCTTCGACTGCTCCCACTGGGCTGTGGGACGTTTTTAGGTGCTGGCCAGGTACATGCTCTAGGGAGACAGGATGAGCTTCACTACAGGTTGGTAAGATCGTCTAACGGGAAATTCGTTATCCTCGAAAGCTGTTACACTGTCGAGTGGCCGGCGCAAGTCAGAGAAGTCATCACGTACTCATCAGTTCACGATGGGAGAATGCTCACATCTTCAATTTAACAGCTGTTCGGCCTTTTGAGGAGCCGACTAGGAATCGTAAACCTAGATATCCTGAGCCTTTGCACCGTTATGGCTAACCCTCACGCAAACCTTAGTTTAAGTAGTAGTGGCCATTAGCTTACGTGCACAGTGTGCGTATACAGAGCTGACAGGCGAGCCTCGATTCGGGGTGCATGGAGACTGCAATCATTAGAAAAATTGCATGACCCTCAGAATCTTCATGATAAAAGAGCAGGGGGAAAACGTTAGGACCACAATTGTCTTTTGGAATTTACGAGCACGGTCAGAGACTTCTGAATTATTATATAGATGTCAGCGTCTATGTAATAATGGGCATTGTACTATTTAAGCATTACGTAAGTGAGGTCGAGTAGAAATAGAGTGGTTCCGTGGAAAATCTCGTCAACTTCGCAATAACTGTCGAATATTTCAAGCCAAAGAGAGCTACACGAGATTTACTTATTTACTGTATTCAGGCTAGTTGCATGGTAACCTGTAGATCATTTTATTCTCAGACAAATCTAACTCCGAAGTTTTCAGTCTCTAATTCGCCAAGCTTCGTCGACACTTTGACGGGTCATGAAGTAGTGGCAGCTGCCGCCGACGAAATCCATTTGCTTACGCCATCTACGACATCGATCGTTACCACAAATACTCGCCAAGGCAGAGTCGCTTTGCAATGAGCTACGCTGCATCGTGCCGAGTCAGTGTCCATAGGACCCAAGGATTTCGTAACGAACACGTCGATAGGGTGTCTTCGTCGCTACAATTACCCAATGAGCAAAGACATGCGTGGATCGGATTGGGGGACGCTGGGGGAGGAAAAATAGGCAACGAAAGCATACGGGATTTACGTCGCAGCGAGGCGTACAGCTATCGTTATCCTGGAAAGGGCAGCTTGAATGAGGGCTTCTTAACGAGACGGCGGAACAGGATGATAATTATTCAGTGGTTGAGTGCCAATATAGGTGTGAAAATTGGATGTTTAATGCATTCAGCAGAAGATAAATAATAAATTCAGCAGGAAGTGATAAAAACTTTTACTTAGCTTTTTCTTCGCCTGGAAACTATTCTCGTCTGGAACGTCTTTGAATTACAAAAAAGCGATGTTTTTCATGTAGGAGAACTAGTCGACCAGGTATGGATTGGCTATTTGTAATACATAAAGGGAAATATCCCAGACTCAGCCCCGGTCGTCCTTAAGTTTCTCCCTCATACACCTACACACACACACACACCCAAAACGCCACCAGGAGTGCCAAACTAGGCATTTTTATATTTCTCCACTAAAAATGGTTAAATTCTTGTGTTTCCACAACGTCGAATCTCTCAACAGATATTCTTCGAGTAATGAAGATCGCTGGGAAGGAAAAAACTGAACCACGAAGGATATGAACGGGCGAATGAGGTTTCCTCAACAAAAAAGAAACAGAGGGATAGAACGATACCGGAAGTGTTGAGTTTTATGGAGGCTGAAACAGGGGCCTAGTGAAATTGGGTAATAAATAGGTCGTCTGCTTATCTCGTGTCGTCTGATTCCGCTTACGAATTTCATTGATGATCGATGCATGCATCATATTGGGGCAGCCCTTTACGACCGGCAACTACGAAGGACTTTTGGGGACGAAATACAGAAAAGTGATGGCTCACAAACGAACCAAGTATCTGCTTACTAAATGTAGCAGCCTTCTTCAAACGTCTAGTGCCTTTGAACGCGGTCAGAGGAACTTAATAATTAGAGAAACAGCTCTTATCGCAGTTGGGATGAAGAGTCAGCAGAACGTAGAAGCCAGGTTCGCATGAGATGGTTCAGCACAGAAGCCTACCATGTTCATGAGTGTATTGCATTCTCCGATAACCAAAGTCCTGCTGGATGCGTAGTCAAGCTGGATGTGTTACGCTATAAGTTGGACCAAGAATCGACATTATTTCCCCTTCAGTGTAACAATTCGATGGTCGAATACGTTGTTTTTCTCGAGTAGGACTAGCGCCTGCGTGGACTGCATTCGACTCTAAGCTGCGAGTGAAACGCGAAGCTGGAACAATGCGATCCCATCCCTACATGTAGTTGAGTTCGCAGGCACCCTCACACATAGAGGATTGCTTAATGCCGACCAAAACCACAAAAAAGCGACACTCTTTGGCACAATCTCGGTAGCCTGTTCGCGTCGATCTAGCACATCGCTCGAGGCCATATCTCATATTGCAAGTTCCTGTCCCCAGAGGCCGACACGATTACGGTGCTGATTTCAAAGCAATGGATGAATGTAAATGCCTTCGAATTTCCCGCGCTATTGTTAGCTTCCCAAATGCATGCATAGAGGAGGTATGCCCAAGCACAGCTAACTTCTTTCCAAATATTGCCGGCATTCTGGGCCGTGTTCATTATATGCGAATGCATGGCGCGTATAACTCGAACTTCTGAGAGAATAATCACACAAACAATACGCCACGTTGGGTGCCAGCCGAAATTAGGCAGCCGAGGTGCCTGGACGATAGCGCTGACTCAATATTCATATGTATTGTTAGGCTTTGTAATTATAAACAATAGAACCCTGAGCCGTCGAAAATGTTTGCTGTTTCGTCAATACTGTCCCCTGGTTCGCTTTAAGGCGTGAGGGGTAGTTCAGCTTATACCGCCCTTATCGAGTTCTTCTAGGACGTTTCGCAAAGCGATGGGGTGAGCCCATCGCATTACGAACTTCGGATCAAAACCATTCCTGATCGCCTGTGGCAAACCGATCCATTCTTCAAGTCTTCGTCCCGAACCGGATGAAGCCTCCTCACGTTTACTATTTTCCTCTATGGCGAAGTAAAACCCGCAAGAGTGGACCCTTCGGGCGTACGGCCCTCGAGCGTTCGCTTCCAGGCCATCGATTTTCCTTCATCCGCTTTGGACCGATTTTGGACAATGTTTTTTTACTTGCGCCAGCGAGTACCCGTAATGGATTCATATGTACGCGAGATGAATTTACTATATTGGACTTTTTAACAGTATATAGAAGCATTGCTGTACGGGGATGCATGTCTGGCAAAATAAAGTAGGATTTCCATCTTCACAGCACTGACAAGCCGTATATTCACTGCACAGACACAAAGACTCGTAGCAAGAACAATATATCGGTATACACTCCCAGATATGCAGTGCCTTTATTTTGGACATTAAATTTTTCCGCCTACCCGTCCTTTCACCGACACATTGGCCGGCGGTAGAAAGCGAAGCTTACGGGTCCGTGCCTTTACTGTTTCTCGACCTCGATCTAGTTAGATCGCGTAGCGGTTAATGGTGCCCGCCAACGCTAAATAACTGTCGGCTTTTCCAATGGCTCAAAAATCCTACGTCGGTCCAGCTACTTACCTCAATATTCGCTAGTCAGAAAGGTTGTGACGTTTTGTGCAACTGCTTCAACCAGAGTGGCACCGGCACCTCACCCACAAAGTGACTTTCTCGGTAGTCGCCACCTGTTCCTTCTGTCTATTGAGAAAGGAATGGGCCGGTATGCGCTTGTAGGAAATAGCGCCACACACCTACAAGATGGGAGATATACGGACACGGGTTTCCCATTGGATGGAAGATCGGCAAAAGCGGTGGCAGTCGTGGTAGACAACGACTGCAGGGCGGGTGTCTTGTTTTTGCCCGTGATAGGCCGACGTTCGCGTTCCAGACCCAGGTGGGGAATGCCCGAAAGATGGCCGAAGTGGCCGAGCGCTTTTCGACTTGGCCCTCGGCTACTTCGCCGAGTTCGGTGGCGCGCCGCCAAACCAGCAGGTCGACTCTGAGTAGGTCGCTAGAAGAAGCCGCCTTCATCGGCTGGCCTATGAAGTGAGCTCCTCTTACAGGAGCCCACAGGAGGAACAGGTGAGATTCTGCTTTCGGGCAGGCGGCGCCGTCGAAGTGCTGGTGGTGAAATGCAGTAACGTTGGCCGGCAGGAGCCCTGTCCTTCGTTGTTGCCACAGCTGACGATGTTGTCGTCGTCGTCATCGTCCCTGTCGTTGTTAACTCGAAGAGGCAGCGAGAAACGCAGAAGGTGGAAGATGCTCTGGGGGAGCGGGACCGCTAAGGCGGAAGGGGCGAGTAATAACGTCTTGGTCAGGAGCTTTCGCAGAAGACCGACCGCCCTTCCTCTCCTTCTACAGGTGACCCCAACGTAGTGGCTCATGAAGCGCCAGCTCCGTCCAACCTGAACAAGGGCCGACATTGCCTCTAAGCCACCACCCTCCTCGTCGCCGCCCGCCGCCACCCCCTCAAGGAGTTCCCGGGGCCGAAACCTGTTCCCCGCAGGCTGGCCACTGCGCAGCTGACGATGGAGCAACCGACCTGCGACCGAACACCCAACCAACCCCCAAAATAGGCAGAGAAAGACATAGAGAGAGAGAGAGGGAGAGAGATTTGGAAACTTGAGAGGCCCATCTGGTGACGCCGATCATAAGCCAACTTACACGGGAAGTGGCCCGGAACTTAGAATCCCGTCAGCTGCAATGTGGCACTGTCATTGTTCGGCGGTTATGACACTTTAATTCCAAAAGGTTTAATTTTGCAAACATCGGAAAGCGTAGGAGATGAAAAAAGAACAAGCGATCCGTCTGGCGATCTAGATAAAAGGTAAACGAATTCAGTGATTCGCCGAAGAAAAAATGTGGTACTCAATGAGCAAGCCGCAATGAGATGCTCTTATACGTAAGAGTACAGCAATTGGCAACATGCAAAGTGCACAGCTGCAGTGTGCGATGAGGCCGCCATGAAGCACACTGAGCAGTGCCTGATTTTTCGATACGCTATTATCTGAGTCTGAACGCTGCAATGCCGAAATTGTCTACGGTCACATTGTAGGCAGTAACGACGTCGAATGGACGGCGAAAGCCGTCTTGTCTATATATAAGAACGCTTCTGGGTGCCGTGTCGGATACTTTGAGATTTAGAATTCCATTGCCACCGTTAGTGATGTGCTATGGCTCTTACGTTGGGCGCACAATTAGACCAGCCGTAGAGCCGCAGATAATTAGGCCAGCCGTTAATTGTAGCTACGGAATTTTCCGCTCGCCACCTCACAAACCGCATATTTAACAGTCTCATTGTCGAACAAATTTTATGGCGACGATAAAACCTACTCGACTTTCTGAAACCACTTTTTGAAGGATGCGGCTCTTCGAGACGAGACGATAAACCGATAGACTTACGGCTACAGCATCTTCCCAGGTAGACAACTCGATTAGCGTGGACGAGCTAACGTCTTAAATTAAATTTCGCCTTTTTACGGGTCGCTTTGTCTTCTAGGACCCTCAGGACAACGCGTGTTCCTCTCAAAGGTAACTAAGGATTGCGACCGCTTGACTAAGCAGAAAGAGACTAAAGCTAATGAACAGCTCCTGGATAGTGACAGGTTGATATTGTATCTATGGGCCTGATTAGGCTCTGAGGCCTTCCTACTGAAGCTTACGTTGTATCAACTTACTAGAGGTACGTTGCACTCATAGCTATCGCAGTTCTCATAAAGGGAGGGACAAAGCCACTATCTAAGGCAGTGCCGTCAGAAGCCATGATTTTCTGCAGACATAAGGGAGCCGGTAATGTTTCTTGCCGGCTTATGTGATAATTAATAGTCAGATATTTTTCTTAATATAAATACATATATCTATGCATTAGAAGAACGATCGTCTCCT
>MNPL01027302.1:14359-28837 GCA_002081605.1 Tropilaelaps mercedesae
GAAGGCTACACACCATGTCCCCTACAACCTTAGTCCCATTGAACACAGTCGCCATAACAGTTAGTGATAGCAACCTTAAATATGTAGGCATAGTAGACTTAGTCTATTCTTTTAGATAGGAATAAATTCCATCTGGTTTGTTGATTTCTTTAGTGAAGACTCCTTAAGGTTTTTTAAGGTCCTTTAAGGTTCATTTTGTTGTGAGATTGACGAAATTTGTGAGAACTATTACCGTAGTCCAAACTATTTGCAATATAGTATTCTAAATTCACAAAAATCTTATTTTTAAAACTACGTGCGCCATGTTTTGTCATAGAATCGTGCATAATAATCATATAGAAATTTTACATGTTCTCTAAGTGTAAGCCAAATTGTAATAATCATTAGAGGCTTTACAATAGTTGTTCATCATTAGATAAGGAATACCCTTGGGATTACTGGAAGAATAAAGCGACGACCTAGCTATTCATCACTTCCGCACACACTTAACTATCCGAAAGTGAGATAGGCCGATTGAGAAATATTGAGGAAAAGGGTGTGAGACATTCCAAATATTCGCGAACACCTCTTACAACAGACTTCTATCGTCCCTTCAACTGATCCGGATGGTCTTAATAGTAACCGACACACTCTTAACGGGCAGGTGGTTTCCATGTACGCTTTCTAACATAAAGCAGAGATAAGTGTGACACAGAATATATGTAGTTCTCCGCCAATTCCTGGATCAAAATGTCCTTTTTCCATATCGCACTACATTAGCGCTAATTACTACAGCTTAGCTCCTGAATACAAAGAAACGTCTCCTGAATATTTACGGTTTCGTGATAAATTTTCCATTCATTGTTGAGTTATTCATCGTAGCCGAAGTTAGAATCGTGGATATTCGTTGTGTCGCCACTTTAAGCAGCTATTTTAGCGTGTGCAGTATGCGTTTCGTCAATATCTTAGGTATATCTGATTGATGCGTAAAAATTTTGAGCCCGACAGTTAAGTAACGATTACTTCTCGGTTTTTGAACAGCAGTAGAAGAACGACGCGTTAAACGAATCGAATATTAAATTTGATCAATCTAGGTGAATGGTGTTTAACTAAAGTATGCCAGAAGTTGTTTTAATTAAAACATGATCTTTGCATCACTTAAAAGTGACAAGCTCACCTGTCAAGTCACACTTGATAACAAGCGACAAAACGAAAAAAAGAAATATCAAGTTAAGCTAGCGAACTAGCGTTGACTATCGCATATTTTCAGTGTCTTTCCGTTTATTCAAGAAACGCTATGAAGCATATCGATGTTGTTCTTTTTACATGTCGTTACCGTATCTAGATGCACACGCAGACGGCTATATAGTGAAAAAAGCTGTGACATGACATTATTATCCTGTGTGCGCCGTTATGAATACGAGAAATCACGTGCGTCAGCAGATACACACTTACGCCTGATACTTGCGAGCGTGAATAATCTATTATAAATCAATAGGAAGCACATGGGAGCTTTTGTGCTCGTCTAAGATAATTAGACGAAATTGTAGACAATTAAACTTTAGTAGCTTTAGTAGCTTTAGTAGATTGTCATGATAGCGTTTTGAACTATAAATACTATTATAAGAGAAAAGGCTTTTTACGACTTCGTAACTAAAAAAAACGAATAATGGCGTGCCTCAAAAAAGATATCTTTAATATAAAAAATTGTCGAGCTGCTAAGCAATAAAATACATTTTAATCCTCATAGAGCGTTTCAGGCGAAATAATAGAGGGTTAAAGAATATCCACCGTATAAGATAACCGTCCGAAAAAGATCGCTTTCTAAGCGCATGTATTATATTTTGCTAGTGTTCTTTCGCTACAAATGTTATCTTCATGAAGAGCGAGGCAAATTGGTTGAATCATTTATAGTCTATGCGTAGAAGATGTAATAAAGCAGATTATGGACATCTTGTACTATGATTAGACCAACTGTTCGCACGTATAGCGCTACGCAAACACTAATTAGAATTAAAGAATAATTCCACAATAAAAACCGAAACATTGCTACACATTATTGTTTAAAGTTGCATGTTAGGCGTACACAATTCCCTAATCTCTCGTACACTGCTTAGCTTAGCTAAGCTAAGCGTCGAAACTAATTTTGTATGAGTTTTCGATAACGATAAAGTCTTCGTACGTCTAGGCGCTAAAGGTTTCCCTCCTATGTGAAAGATTGAATCAAGGCAATATCAATACCAACGAAACAAAGCAGATATGTCTATTTAATAAAACCGAACTAATTAATAAAATGTTAAAACAAGTGCCGCCTAATCAATCTATCCCACTTACCTATAGGTTGGACTTGTAATGCACACGGAGTACATACCTATTCTGGTGCCCACGGTTGTATATTGTTATTAAGAGGGAACATGGGCGTATTTCCGGAGGCTATAAAGCTACCCGGAACGCATGTACTACGACCACTCTGCTTAGCTTATCAGTCTAGCCTTTTCGCTCACCTATAGAAGACTGAACTATTAACGCGCATCAATCTCAAAGCCTAAATGCTACTTAGAGATTGCAAACCACAGTAATTGGTAAGACATTCTGTTTTTGAAGAAGTTTTGCATGGGACATAAAGACATCAAGACTTTGGCCACTATGTTTTTTCATACAAGGTTATAAACTTTATGTTAAAAACTGAGATTCATTAAAAGCATATACGTATAGTTTGTAGGGAGTGCTAACAATCCGTAGGCCGATTGGTATTCTATACCACTTGTTCCATTTCGTATGGGGAAGTCAAAATGTAAATGAACATCGAGGTGACCTTTTTAAATATAATATGATACGTTCATGGGTCTGTCAGATTTTGTACATATTCTGCTAGCTTGGCTGCTTAAATAAGTCATTCACTTCATGTTACGTACAAATAAGGGGAATGGAATGGAGTTAAGAAAGATAATCAAGTGATATGTGCAGCTTTAGTGTAACGCAGGTAGGAGAAAAATACCACTTGCAGGATGTATTTTCAATTAGATGTATTATTTTGTGTCCCATAACAGCACACTGGACCATTCCGGAATAATTAATAAAAGTTCGACCCCATAAAAGCTGAAATCTCTGAACACTCGCATTGAACAAGCCCGAGTTAAGAAACAGAAGCGACATGATAAGATTAGTTACAATTTAACAATAGAACGACACGCGCTGAACAGATTATCATTTGTCACGGTAACCCCAATATACGCAATGAAGGTTTAGAAAGAATGTATATTCTACTATAAAAAAATTTATATTTTATTGATCTCGCAATTACATAAACATAATGTCTTAATGCTTGTTCAGGGTCTGCACAATTGTCTCAAAGCAACTTTATTTATAGTATTTTCAATCAGTCTTCAGTTGTTGATGTAGCCAAAGGTGAGGAATAAAAACAAGTGAATCTAAATCGCAAATTAGTTGCTTATCCTTCAGTAACCTGATGATGAGAAAATATTAGATTACCTTAAAACTTTCGGACCGCCATTACGCATTGCGGTCAATCCATTGTAGTCTCAAACTACTTCATTCAAAAGCATAGCCTACAACCTAAAACGCGAACATTTATTAATGATGCAACCAAGCTTTTTTCTGGTGACGTGGCTTATAGGGAGGAAAAAGGGTGTATCTTAATCTCCGCCCTCTTGCTGTTTTTCTGCATAATCTTAAACATTATTATTCTAAATTCATCCGAAGTATTATTTAGAAGAAACACAACTGAGACGCTACTAAACAGCTATGCTTGAAAGATAGATGACCCTTTTTTAATAAACATATAAAAAGCAAGGAGTTTAATAGCGGCCAAATCGAACTCTACCGTGAGGTGATACTGAGAAAATAAATCGCAAGAAAATATCCCGTTTAATATATGAACATCAAAATCGATAATTGTTTATAGTATTGGATGCACCACAGGCTAAACGTTTCCCATACAAATACTTTGTCTTAGGTACTTACTAGCGACAATTCATCTGTAAATTGTACATTTGTGGGCATAAACGTATGGTCCAATAAGTGTTATAGTTTGGTGGTCGCGGTAATCATGCATGCATAAGGTAGCTCTTTACCGCCTGTGAGTTGGTATAAAACAGGCGTGGTATTTTTGCTTTCCTAACAATTATAACGGTCTGGTTAAATTATTCGCAATATTAAAATATAGTTTTGTACACTCTCGGGGCAATTCTGTAATGTTCGTCATCAGGCATTTGATTGCTATTTATAATATGTAGACAGGCTAGTGACAACAGTTTAGTACCAGAAAATACAATATGATGGGACTGTCAGGAACAATGTTGTCATTTCAAAGAATTAGGTTGACTAGAATATATAGGAAAATGTTAAAAAACCGTACTGTAGCTACAGACGAATGCGCGAATCGAGCACGGGCTTAGTCGATCCTTCTCTAAAGGAAAGGGGAGGTCATTTCGACAGTTTGCCTGCGTTGGCATTGCGTGGAAGCTTTATGAGGTAACGAAGCAAACAGATGCGGTCGTCTGGTGAGCTCATTTATCCGTAGATGTCCATTATAGCTGGATCAAATGGTTTAAAATTCGTTGTTAAGTAGCACAGCGCTTTTCCTAGGGAAGACTTCGATGCTACTCTTAACAACCCGTCCAGCTTCGCGGATGACTCATGTCTACTATTAAACCCCAGCGCCACAGGCATGTAGGTTTATTGGAGGTCATTAGTAGACAAAAGAAAACTTAAACAGACATACTGGCGAAGATTGGTCGCGGAGAATTTGTGGAGCAAATAATGGATAAGACGCTTTATACGATTTATTAGTCTTCTATAGATCTTATAATTTACTCATACAAGCACAATTTTGTGATAAATGTTAACACGGGTAATCATTGAATATTATTTATATGAAATTATAAAAGAGATGTTTTTCTTTACTCTAACACATCGGCAATCGGTAGTCTTTTTTGATAAAAAACAATAATTTTTTTGCTACTCTGTTAGTCACTGACAAATTACTTTCCGAGGAAAATAAATGACAAACATATACGGTAAACAGACACAACCATCAAAAGTTCCATCAATAACATTTTTAGTAATGAACACGCAGCCCTGTCACAAAATAATCGAAGAATGGTTTAATGCAACGAAGGAACGCGCGTGCCCTCTTTGGCTTCACAAAATACGTATTTGGCTGGGTAGTGTGGAGCCCGTGTTAAGGGCGCGTCTACACCAGTAAACCTTACAGCGCACTGATCACCGCTCCTTCAGCTCAGATATCCATTTAACAGTATTACAAGTTGAAGGGTGGTGAACGGCTACCGAAACAAATGGTTAAGGATGCCCTTCAGGTTTTACACCTTATCAGACGCTTCTCCTGTCTTAACACCTGTAGACCCATATAATAAGCAGGATCATGCTTACGTCGTAGGCCTTGTCTACCTTAAGTCTAGCCTCGCATCTAGAATATAGGATACCATCCGCTTGTCGTAGTGCACATATATGTAATGAACTGATTCAATCCATCTTTTGGCACTTGGCTGATTTTTTTATTCCCCGCCGGGTTCATTGTTCAACACTCTGTCATTGCTCTCAGTCGTGCTGCTCCTAGAGCGGAACACACAAGGCGGATGTTGCATGGATTGTCATTAGTGCCTAGTGCGCAATAACAGAAAACGCCGGTGTACTTTAGCTGATTTTGAGGAGGTAGCCCTGAAAGCCGTGACCAACGATGGTATGGGTCAGGAAATGATGTATTTGACAGCTTGAGTGACCCCTTGAGCACCGAGACTCCGAACAGCGGGACCGCATCACGTCCTTATGAATTAGAAATAATTCTGAAGACGATATACGGTGTCCTGCTGGTCTTCGCCATTGCCCCTTTTACGTGGTGTGTGTATCACGGACCCTTGTCTAGAGGGACGTCCAGATATCTTGTTGTGAAAGTCATTTTAATAGGTAACATTTTAATAGGATAAAACAAAGTTAAATTGCACGATATTTCTGCGTGTCAGCAGGATGCATTCACTTTTCTTAAGCGCCCGTCCCAAGTCCGCCTCAGTTAGCCAGTGAGAGGTAGCTTCTAGGATTTGGTTAGTGTGGACCTTCAATTTCGCCTATAGTTTTGCCTAGACTATGGCAGTCAACTCATCTGTGTATGTTATCAGGTCAATCCCATCGGGAGGTTGGTCAAACCTCGAACATCATCGTAAAGAATGCTCCAAAGAAGCGAGCCATGGATTGAGCACAGGGGCACGCCAGCCGCCTTGGCGAAGGCCGCTCCTTTTCCTAGCACTAAGCCATCCTGCATGTAATTTGAAGCATTTAGACGAGATCTGGTAAAGCTCCCTTTCTGCTCAGGGTTCAAGGAAGAGTTTCCACTGCAGGCTAAAGAATCTGTTTCGGACATCCACAAGCTGTCAGAAACTGCCAGAAACAGATCACGGGCTGTAGGCGTAGAGCTATGAAGGAACCCTTTCTTATCCGCCACTCAATTATTTGCTGCTATCATTGATGGATCTTTGCGAAATCTGAAACCGCATTGCAGATAAAAGACTACATTTATGTGAGCATGCTCTTAGCTTGTCTTCAACGATAGATTTGAAGCTTTTTACAATGAAGTTGATGAGGCATGTTGACCTGGCTTCAACTGGAATCAAGGGGACAAGTGTCTTAACAGCGGCGGTACATCATCCAACTTTGGAGATTTTCCTTGCTTAATTCTGTCAGTTCATCTGAGGACTTTTACAGCAAGTATATACGGTATGCACCGGTATCGCCGACTATCACCACGTATGCGGTACCAGTGTGGTCAGGGCCGGCACTTAAATCTACCGTAACAGGAAGAGATTAACTAGCACGCAGCGGCAGCTGGTACTTCGCATCTGCCGTGCATGCCGAACGGTGTCAACAGTGGCGGTGTTTGTCTTAGCACGAACAGTCCCATGGCCACATCTGTTGCGCGAACCAACAGAATGCATGGAAGGCACCTCATGCAGAAATGTGGCGAACAAAAAGACATCACAAATCTGGTAAGATGAGGACGCGTAGCTTGTCACAGGCTTCCGCCAGTGGGTCGATGTGCAGCCTATGTGACCTCGGTGAAACGACACCGCGGCACACACCATGCTCCGGTGTCGAAGGTTCGTTGTCCAGCGGCGCGAGCTTGAGATTGGACCGTTTGAAGAAAAGTATATCTCTGTAGAAAATCTGATTCCCACAATGCTCGAAAACGAAGACAAATGGAACTCGGTGTCTAAATTTGTGGAAGCTGTAATGATAGAGAAGGAGCTTGAAGAGCGCGCTTAGAGAGACGCCAATAGGCTAGGAGAACTATGCTCCTAGGTATATTTTTAAATTCGTGCCAAAAGATCCTAGGCATCGGTCGCAAAACACCCCACCAATTACGCTAATCATCCTCGCTGAAGTAATGACTACAGTCGGTTCCGGAAAGAGGGCGGAAAAAGATCAATGGGCGGACATGGCAGGCTTTAGTGGGTAGTGGGGCATACGTGTACGTAGGTATGCCCCTGATCCCCGTAGTACTTAACCCGTATCTCATGCTGTTATATAGTGGCGGTGTCCTCATCTGCGCAAATAGCACCTTTCCTGCACCATGCTAAAAAAAGAATTATATTCTTTAGGCCGCCGAGAGCAAGTTACCAATATGGAGTCGATGATTTCTGTCTGACAAAAAAACAAGGAGATGAGATTACGTGATGGCTTGGATTGTAAGCTCATTACGTATTCGCAGTCCATACAAGATCGTTAAGCTAACAAAATTAAATGTTTTCTTCAAATCAAGGAATACAGCATTTCAGTCATAGCCAGAATCGTTAGATTTGCGCAAAAGGTTAGAAGCTCCAATGCTCATGCAGTTAGTAAAATATAACAGAGACAAGACTCTCGATATCCCAGCGGTCTGTGTATCCAAGCTGTTGTTAGCCTGGACTGTAGCAGAGAAGACAGCCAATTTTCTCCTTTTGGAATGTAATTAAATACCATCCGGGAAAACTTTCTATCGACGATGTTTTTTGTAACAAACTTTCCGAACGTGCAGATATGAGCTCCTTATTCATACTCGTAAACCTATATGTGAGTATAATATAGCTTATTCTAGGGTAATAAAAAATGTTCTTCTAGCGGTTGTAGGTACGGCCTTTTTCTTCAACTGTTGGAAGGAATCAACTGCCGCTTGTGTCTGGTGAATGTGCAGTGACGGCGGCATATAATTTGTTTAGAATATTGGTGAACTTTTAATAAAACGGTTTTATTTATGATAAGGCATTTTTCAAGCCTGAATGGTGAAATTCAACAAATCTTTGTTAAATACTTTAGAAGCGTTTCATCAACCCTTTGCTAACGTTAACGTTTGCTACCTCCATCGTAGTTACCTTCATTTTTTGACCTTACCGTAAAGAATGCACGTATTTGCCATGTTTTGTCGGAACATCAGTGTAAATCTAAACTGAGGCTTGTGCTCTCCATCGCTGTAATAGAATCGCTTTGCCCAATTGTGAATGCGAGCTTATTTTCTTCTTATTCAACACGCCCGTTTTGGAGACTTTTGATGATTTTAATAAAGTTCTCAATGTCCTGGATATGATAAACTCAGGCACGAAGAAACATTATTCATGATATTGTGATCACTAATATTATCCAAGATAGTTGGTATAAGCCATACTTCCAGTATTACCAGCTAGAATACGTATAAGAGTAGCTGAATTTCCACACTAATCAAAAATCAACTATTCTATAGTACATACCTGGTTGGTCGATGTATAACAACCGCATTCACTAACCATTTTCCAATCGTGGATATATATATTGCTAAGGAATTATTCATTGAGACTATCAGTAACTAACCTCAGATATCGTTTTTATGTTTTTCGCGTATTTGCTCGCTGAGCTTGATATGCCTTTAAGCACATGTTAGTGTCGCCCTACCTATGCGCATTTATGAAAGATGTGCATTTATGTTGTCAGCAGTGTGAGGCCGCTCATTGGCTGCGAATGAATGAAACTTCAAACAGATGGTTGAATACGCGACTCTATATCTTACACGATACCTCATGCCTATAGCTGAATAAAGAAAAGTCCAAACACTTTCTTTTGGAATTTTTTGGGAATATCGGTTACCAGATGATGCATTGCTATGTAGACGAAGAATTTATTTTTAAAAGTTACATGTAAAGGGACCTCAATTTTTATTTGATAAACTTTACCCATTTCGTTATCGCGCGCATCTGGTTAGGAAAATTTAGAGAAGTCACGTGGCCCCTATTGCTTGATTGATATTGCTAGTCGGGAACTGCATTGAATAATTCTTACATGTGCTAAGATTGGCCGAAGCATTGTTCAGATTTTCCTGTTCCGCTACACTACAGATTACTAAAACGGACACCTTTATAGTACTATGAACAGGACCACTCTAATAATAGAAATATACTAATGATAATAATGATAAAATTTACTGTTAAAACAAAACCGATTCAAACCCTAAATGAGAGATTTCCCATTTATTTAATTAGAGATTTGATCAAGAGAAGGAGCGAAGTCCAATATTAGTACGCTTGGCTTGATTTTATTTTAGGGTAGTGTTGGTTAGTTGATGGAAATAACCAAAGATGTACTGATTTCATCTCCACAAGTGGCGGATTTCTCGGATGACGTATATTTCTTTACATAAAAAATGACCTCAGAAAGTATTTTAATGCGAGGGTTGTTTAGTTAGACATTGCACAACGAAAGTATAATGGCGCCAATCTGGCAAATGCAGTTGTTTACTTATTAAGATACACTACAAATTGAAAGCGCAAACGTTTGTGGTAGGTTCTCATGCACCTAGAATGACTCAATTGACTTAGATGATATTTTTCAGCTCAAAGGCAGGAGAGTGAACCGCGTTGTTATAGCTTTTTTCTTTCCTTTTAGTTTAAATTTTAGCTTGCATTATCTCAGACCGTATAGTCTTCAGCTGTTTGCTACTTCTCTTTCCTGGGACAAGCCTTCGGGCCGGTATATAACATAGCTTCAATATCTTTACCTTCCATTTATTTCCTGTGGTAAAATGTTCGTAGATCTTCGCACAACTATTAATGAAACTTAATTTGAATTAATTTTTTGTGCATTATTCGTGTCTTCTTTTGAGAAATTAAAAAGATAAAAAAGATGTACCTTTAAACACACTTATGCCCTCTTATAGTGCCAGTCGTTCAGGACCATGTCCAAACAGACGAACATTGTCACGTAGTCTACGGTAGTCTACGTAGCCTATGGTTCGGCCTCGGGTGTGTACCCATCCAAGAGTCTGCTCCACACAAGCGGATGTCAGGATCTGGAAGATTTTGGCACCCGTGATGGCGTATATGCCACCGCTTGCTTGGGTTGGTTGGTGGTAGGGAAAACGCCTCGACCTATAACGTTATGTGCCTGTGGTGGCTTAACATCTTCCCTTTAGACACCTTCGTGAGGTGTACAAGCCGCATCCCTGACGATTGTAAGGTCGAGGTATGACTCCTGCCGCACTCCTGACGCCGAATGCATGTGCGTGCTTTTCCGCCAACGTGAATATACGACATTCTTGCTCGTTGTGGAGGCAGCCCGATGGACTCCTCCTGCACCCTCTGCTCGAGAATGTCGTGCGCCATACCAGTGCGGTTGAAATTCGCCCGGCGAGCTTTAAACTTTGTCGCATGCATGGGCGCTAGTGAACTCATCCTCATTTGCCAACTTTGTGCGACGAACCTTCTTCTTTTTCTTCTTCTTCCCCTCTTCTGTCTCCTCCGACGGAGTTGATTTCTCAGCTTATTTTGTCTCTCCGGACATGACATGGATTCCCGCCGCTATGTCCGGTCTCTCGGCACGTCAGGCATTGAGACACGCTTACCTTGCACGCTGCCTCTTTGTCGTCATCCTTGCCGCAGTTAAAGAATGCTTTTTCCAGTGATTTCTCCTGCACAGTTTCGGGCAATGTGTCCTAGCCCCTGGTAACGGAAGTACTAAGCGATCTCTAACCATTTTGTGGGGAGGTGTATTGGTTCCTATCCGCATATTTCCCGCCGAGACCCAATTTTTTGGGGGGGACAACCGGAGGCTAGCCAACCATGCTCCCCTGCCAGATCAGGCCCCACGTAATCCCAACTCAAAATTTTCGAGGACGGTTTGCCGGCCTGGGCCCAAGTTGTCAAGTAGAGTTCACGGCCGTCAACGTAGTCGTTTTGGCGGACACACCAGACTCTCGTCTTTCAATACATTATTTTATATACACATGTTTGTACTCGAGATATGATAAAATAGATTACTGCAGCGCTACTGATTCACTTCGTTTTCTGGTGACACCTTTGTTCAGAGAAGAACGCACAAAGGCGATCTGCAGAAAAGTGTTATTTGCTTCACATGTTCTGAATTACAACTAGCCCATTCAGCTCTGTCGTTGTACAGGCAGCACGATTTCTTTTAAAAGTAACAGCGAAATCATTGAGCTACGTTATATTTAGCGTGTATGAGTATGCGAAAAGATACTTAGAAAGAAAACTTAATTTTGACCGAACCGAAAATGAGTTGCAACAAACAAGCAAGCTAATCAAATCCAAGCATTCACCTTTAACAGCTTTGTCTAAGTTATAAAGACGTTAATCTCTATCTGACTCTGGCTGAGAAGTATCTTTGCACATCACTCAACGAATGTTCGTTATAACTCAAATGAAATTAAGTATGATAGGGAGGCGAAGCTTGTAACGAAAGCGAAAAAATAAGAATTGTCGGTTGTCAGCCACTAATCAAAGTATTCGCAGCCGGTCGGATTCAGTAACAAGAATTGCGTACTTGGCTCTTTCACATATAGTGTTTTCCAATAAATAGCTAACTTCTTTGTAACATCGTTTAAAGGTAACTATATCATTTTTGTTTCTCTTACTTCTATGACAGTCTTTCTTTTTTAGTATCCTAAAGCCATCTTGTGTACCTCCCCAAGCTATTTGATAAATGGACACGTGTCTACAGAATAGCTCCTACGTACACAACGCTCGTCGATAGCACACGGGCAGATCAGATAGAGCCGATTTACACAAGTCAATTCATGGTGTTTCGATGGCATAGCTAATAAGTAGTGTATCTCACGACACGAACAATAAAGAATAGTTATAGGTTAATTTGACGGGGCAGGGTTGTGCATGTGTGTGTTTAAAGTATATACGGAGTGAATAGTCTAATAAGAGTGTACGGAGAACAATGCTGGACTCCCGAACTAACCATGTGTTTCAACGAGTGGAACTAAGGCAGTCATGTCGGGTAGCACGTGCTGGTGGACAAAGCCGCCTTATGGAACCGTCTATTAGCAGTCGGACATGATACGACTGTAGCTGCATTCTGGTTAAGCGATCCCAAAGTTTAGTTGCGCTTTCCCCAAGCTCAGTAGAGATCTCTCCGCCTTCGCCCGCATACGCAAAAAGGCCATACACCTTCGGGCGTTGCTAACTAACCGCGCAGTGACTGAACGTGATCTGTCAGAATATCAGATCTCGGCTGGTACGCTACCTTCTCGGCTAGCTAATGATACTCTTTAGGGATTGTTTTGCCTTACGTGGGAGCCGACTGCGACTGCAGTTTTATACGTCTATGTATTACGTCTATTTTTGTGGACATGGTGTTATCGTAGACGCCTACATTAGCGGAAGCAAATTTTTGCGTAGCTGGAAACATCCTTCTCATATGCCTTTATTACCAGTTCTTTTCGTGTAGAGCACATAAAAGAGTCGAGCTCGGTGGCTTGGTGCATTAGTATGCGCCTTGCGACTGGAGGAGACACGTAGGTGCACGGGTTCGGTTCCTGCCGGTGCACATTTACATTTATATGGGGTCCGTGTTATGAAGTAATGCAAAAACTGCTACCGTGGACGTTAAACGTTGGCTGATGGTCAGCTTTAAAAAAAAAAGTAAAAAAATAGAGCACGTAAAAGAAAAATTACGAGTTCGTTAGAATACATTTATTCTATAAAAGGATGGCATTGAATGTGTTAACAAGTACTAGTGCTACTAACGGTGCA
Source organism: Tropilaelaps mercedesae (assembly GCA_002081605.1). Lineage (NCBI taxonomy): Eukaryota > Metazoa > Arthropoda > Arachnida > Mesostigmata > Laelapidae > Tropilaelaps > Tropilaelaps mercedesae. The sequence continues at coordinate 27,373 of MNPL01027302.1, forward strand.
GTCATTGGTGTTAAATATTCGACAACACAAGGTGTTGTATTGTACTCTATCTTGCACATTTGGGCATCATCCTGAACGATCTAAAGTGTCATTTAATTTCGTAGCAGAATTACGTTTAGTTTTAGCTAAATTTCTATTACTTAGTGTATGGTCACCCTTCCTGGGAAAACAAATGCCTCAGTTTTACGGCTAAAATACAACGAACGAATGCCATATGTTATAAAAATTAGTTATAGAACGTTGCTAGTAGACGCATCTTTTTGTGCCGTTTTAACATTTAAATAATCATTTTCGAGTATCATTCTTTCTCAAGTTAAAGCAACTGGTGTCGCTGCCTTTCAAATAACGTTCAGCCTATACTCTGTTACTAGCTCTTCAGTTATTATACGTTATAATGAATGCTTCGTCGAATCGTGTAATGCAGCCGACCAATTTTTTGTAGATTGACTGATAAATTAATTACGTTCCCACTCAAAGTGAGACTTATTGCTTAAGACTTAACAATTCAATTGGGTGTACTTGCTAGCTCATGCAAGGCTTATATTAAGCCGTTTACAAGGATACGTAACCAGTGCTAGGGGTTGCTATATAACTCTAGGCGATTCAGTTGGCGTAAGAGGAATGGGGACCAGTAATCCAACGGACTAAGAGATTTGTGAAGGATTTAGTTGAAACACGTTTTACACGGCGTCTCAAGACTGTGATTAATTTGGACTAATAGGTATTTCTCGTGTTTATTTACAATGTAATGAATCAGCCTCCACGTATTAGATTGTAATTTAGATTCGAGAACCCTTTAGCAGAACATTTTGGAGTAGATAGGGTTCCTAATATTCTTAGATTTGTTAAAAGTATTTCTTAAATCTGCTCGCACGCACGGTCCGTTAGTTATTTGTTGGCATAGCACGCATGAAGTTGAACATAAAACGTTAAAAAGTCATCTACTTTTTTATTATGTAATATTATCTCTTTTGTCTCCGTTGTCGCATTAATCCGCTAAACTGCTATTGACCATAAAATATGAAAAGAAGAATTCCATATTGTAGCGGAGGCAAGGTTCTGAAATATTAGCATGATTCAATGTGGACCTCTGGGTTTCTCTAATGCTTTCACAACTTTAGATTTATAATGATAGGATTAGATGCAATTTGGGGCAAAGAGCTTTCACTAATCGTCACGAGCGATTTTTCCCGAAAGAAGCGTACGTGAAACCAACTCTTGCAATACAATACATAATCCAATTGGAATTTCACGTGCCGTGTAATAACAACACATTGGCCGTTTGAATAATGCGCATTGAAAACGAGGCCACTCAAATATTTTTGCATTTTAATGGCGATCCATCTTTTTTTTTTTTTTGGGGGGCCGATTGAGAAGACCTCTTATCGGCAAGTTTATATTCTCATTAAAGAAAATATACATAGTTAGGGCCAGACGTGTGGATCCCTCGTTTACAAACCACCCT
>MNPL01027312.1:1050-25281 GCA_002081605.1 Tropilaelaps mercedesae
AGCGAAGAGCCGGACGCCTTTTTTTTGCAGGTTTATTTCCTCATTCTCACTGCAGCTGCTCCAGTCAACGCAGCACCACGTGGACGTGAGCGATTCTATCGCAGCGTCCGCCAACAACACGACTAGGAGAAGAATGTGTTTGACCACGATGTTACTAGTGAAATTGCAGAAACGATGCCAATAGTCAAGTAGTCTGCATCCTTCAGTGGTTCCCAACGCATGCGTCGGATGAACGAGACATGCCGACGAAGCGACATGAACCTTTACACGCTAGTCGCTTTGTAAGTTGATAATTTGCTTCTATTTAACGCATTTGCGAAAGACAATAAATGCTCATACCCAAATATTTTCAGACTGGCCATCAGCGTACATCTAACGTCCACGGTACCGCTTCCTGCATTTTGTCGCAAGACGGATCCCATAGATGTAAATGTGCAATGGCTGCTTCTAAATAAACGGCGAGAGTTAAATTGTCCTGGCTCGATCCACATGTCTGAACGTGTTTTCAGCAGCGGGGTTTTAATGGCGTTCCCTATACTGTTGTAAATTACGGCTTACCCTTGTAGAGGCTTCGGGCGTGCTCGTGATCACAAGGATGCGAGACACGTACTGTTTATCGCAGGATATGCACCGCCCTCCGATTCTATCTGGACATTCGTCCTTGATCTCGAATAGAGACCTTCACGGAGATTATTCACTAAATGCTCAGATTGATCTTACGACCGCAAACGAAGTCAAATCCTATCATGCGAATTTTCAGCGATTTCAAGACTCTAAGCGTCTTTTGCCTAGATACGCCATCGCTACTACGACATTCACGAGCAGTTTACTTCGTCCTGGCGCATTTGTTCGTCCATCCATTGCCATCATAGATGAGCCACATATAAATGTACAGCAAAAAACGGCAATAAATCAGCCTGGATGCCAACATACAATGGAAAGCCTGAATAATCAGTGCCGCGTTGATGCGCCAGGCATTCCAGATTTCTCTCTTTCTCTCTCTATCCATTGTGTTGCATCTTCGCTTACTAATCACACGACATCACAAAATGATAATTTCACAACGATACGGACCACGACGACGCAGAAGGCGGCAGTGAGATCTGTTCACTTGCCGTTGTCGTTGTTGCTATTTTGTTGTTGTTTTTTGCCCGCTTTTTCTTATCTCCGACCTCAAGGTCGTCATCATCCGACTCACGGTAATTGTGTAAATTCTGAGGGCAGACAGACGACCTCACGGGGCCCGCTTGTTCTTGCATGTTTCGTCCGCAGGAGCTGCAATGATATCATCTGTAATCCTTCACCATTTTCCTTTTTCGCGCCCTTTTAGTGTTGCGCGATTTTCTGGCGAGTACCGTCGTCCCGGCAATGGGTGAATGGGCTTTACCATGAATAGCGTTCCTTGCCTTGTTCGTTCCTTTCTCTTAAGTTGCAGTACCTCGTTCTTTTTGCCCATCCTTTACCCTTGTGCCGATGCAACTCAGACTCACTCACGTTCTCTTTTCTGTTCGCGGTCCGTAGGGCAGAAGGAGGGGCTGGACGGGAACTCGGGGCGACTTCGCAAGCATGAGCGGTCCAAGCACATTGGCCTTGCCTGGACCTTTTGCCGGCGCGAAGGTTTGCCCTGGTCAGCCAGGCGGAGCGGCGTTTTTGTCGTTTGGGCTTTTTTCACCGGAAGCCACTGAGAGAGCGGACGGTTCGCTTTCGTCTCGAGCTCGACATGGAGACCTAGGCGGCACGCTTCAGGCTGCTGGGGACGGCAGATCAGACGCCCGAGTTCGGGCGCTCTTTGTTCTGGAAAGGGCGCGAGGCGGTGTCAAGGCGGCCCAAACTCCGAACGGGCTAGGGGAGTCATTATCGACGAGAACAGACTAAAACCGCTGCTTTTCGGGGCAATCTAGTGCACTTGTCTTGTCACCGATTCCGCAGCTCCTCCACCCGAACGTTCGTACAGGCGGTTGCGTCTTCGGACTTCGCGTTCGATGCTTCGCTCTTATGTCGAATTAGACGGCGCTGGATATCCTCGAGGTGGACAGCGCCACGGGGGCGCAGCACGGCAAGAGCACGCGAGGGGGGAGTATAGCCGGACAAAAACTGATCAGCGACCAAAGCAGAGTCTGATAGAAGTAAGAGGAAAATTGCGACGCATGGAAGTAAACCACTGGGGAGCGCCACTGTAAGGACCGCCGAGTGTAGGGGTTGGCGGCGACCTAAGACGGCGAGGACCTGGCTGTGCGATAGCGAGCATGGCAATGTAAGAACACGGACGAGACCGTCTTTCTCGACGAAATACAAAGGAAAAAATAGCCCATCGAGAGGCCCAGAGAGACAGAGAAAAGCCTTAAAGCACCCGCACCGACATAGGATATCTATTGTGGAGAAATCAATGCAACGTAATACGAGGAGTAAATAAATTACGCCAGAGATGGTCGTTTTGTCTTGACCAGGCGATTATGAATGTACAAAAATTCACCCGAAAGAACGAACGACTCGTTTTTTGTAATTAGTCAACTTGGTGGTTGAGACGGGGATTCTATCGAGATGAATATTGGTCACCCGGTAACTCTAAAAATGTCGAGCTTCCCATGTGTGCGGGTGCATGTAACAGGTCTTTGAGAGCGTCTTTGACGGTGCGTGCATGCACGCGAGGTAACGGGAAACAACGAGAACAGTTTCACACGACCCGATATAGCAATAGATGTTTCGATGACGAGAAATAGAATATATTGATTTATCACTCAGTTAAATTAAAACAATAAATGTAATGGTCGAAGAAAAGATTACGTCTCAGCTGAATCTATGGGCATCTTATTGGCATTTGATAAATAGGGCAATGTAAAACCTACGAACATTTTGTCCCTATACTGAAAGCTTGCTTAGTCCTGTTCAACCAACACACATAAGCACTGCCTGACCGGTCCAAAAATTCATTCGGTCTTTGGTGTTCCTTGTTTGCTTTACGACTTGACCACGTAAGAGTCTTACAGTGGCTTTTGCCTTTGTGTGAGGCTCGTACACCCAAAATGTCCTACGATCTTTGCTAACATACCTGTAAATGCATCCACCCCTCTGGTTTTACATGCACGTTACGCAGCGATCAAAATACGAGTTTCAGGCAATTCCAACGTTTGGTGCTATCCACCCGCGACTTTCCGCTGGCGTATGTTGCTAGATGCTGGCAGACGTTTTCGATACCACGAACATGAAACAGAGCGCTGGTCCCTCTTCTCGAAACAGCATTGAGCATTTACAGACACCCTCCCGTCAACACATCAACAGCCCAACAGGATCAGACAGAAATGAACACCACTTTACTTCAAAACGATCAGGCCTCGTCGCTTACTAGACTCCCGGAGTGTCCTGGGCAGCGAATTCCTCCCATTCCTTGGACTCCTCGAATCGAAGGCTGGCGTCGGGCGGATTTGTCTCCACTCGCTGGACAACTGGGCTGGTACAGGACGGGCTGGCCTGTGGGGCTGCGAACCCCCACAGACCTACACGGATGCAGGGGTTGGAATGTGGGCGCGCTGAGAACTCTTGCCCTTTTGCCGGAAAGGACAGCCCCCGCGCGTCTACCATAGGCGTCTACGCGTAGGTGTCGTGATAATGTTGGTGTTGCCCGGAAAGAAAATAAGCAAGCGAATGGGTTACATTCCTTTAAGGTATACAATGCTGAGGTGTTTGTCCGCAGCGTGAGAACGTTCGCCGCCCATCACAGATAGATGTTGGCCACCAACATTGAGATGTCCCAAGGGGGTGACTGCGTCTTTTCAAATAACACCCCGTTTCGTATAATAGGTCGCGCAATGTGTGTTAAATTCTATATGTCGAAAGGAGTCAGTCTCATTTGTCTTATTAAGGATTAACGATAAACGGTTTTTGTTGACCTGCAGCCGTAGATATCATTATACGGCATACGTGCATTTCGTTTCTGGTTCAACGCTATGTTTTTGTTTTCTTCGACTTGTGTCAATGCTCTGTTAAAAACGTGGAGTTTTCCAGTCAGGCAGAAGGGACACAGCTTAATCTAGAGTTTAAAGTCCGTTAGCCTAGGCCGTCTTGACAGGCACCGTGCGAAAAATGTATGCATTTCTTCGGGTCGTCTTATGTAAAAAATCACGCGTAACAAGCGGGCAATTGTTTCGATGTTCAAAAGTAAATGTACTGCCGCACTATTGTACAATCAGGAAAGTATGAAAACAAATGTCATGGCAGGCTTATTCCACTAAAATTTTGATAGAAAGCATAAAGCACTAAGTGCGTCCATGTCAGTTCATGTGAACTCTGCTTCAAGCAGGGCAGCACCAGAGACCGACTCTCTTCTAGCTCAAGCTTGGAAAGGTTTTGTTCGGAAAGAAGTCGAGTGCGTCGCCGAATCCCTGCGCCGAGTGCCTTCAGGCGAGGGTGGTATGGCGCCGCTATCACGAGGACTTTTCTTTATGAACTCTATGAACTACTCACTGGGATTTGACTTCAGAGTTTGTCGTGTAGCAAAGATGCGATGTTGGTGTATTGGCGTCAATTTCAACTCCTCGACATCCTCTAGAAGTCATATGAAGTAATGGCAAGTGCGTTTAGGCACTGAAAACGGTGATGAGACCGATATGTTGGGCCGGTGTCTAGCCATTTTATTGTATTTCCTTCATTTAATTTCATGAAATTCATCCATATTTTAGCCATGGCTGAATGGAAGAGACATTCCACGTAGAAGGGCGGGCACCACGAAGTAATAAAATGTCTGACATTTTAGATAGGGAAACACAGCAAAAAAACGGAGTCAGGTAAAACTACGTTACTTTTTCCGTCTGGTGATATCCGGTCATCGGCATTAGATGTGAATGAGAACTTTTCTAGCGTGTGCAAATCTGTCACTTCCGACCGTGGTTCACAGCTGCATAACCATAGCTAGCCATATTATAAAGATCGACACATTTTACGGTCACCTGAGTTTTGCCAAAGCTACACATGGTCGGGCCTTCAGAGCGCAATTACCGATGCAACGAAGTCTTTGATTAGACACTATTCCTCCGAAGGCCGAACAGCATATGTTTGCCCCGGGGATTAATCCAACTTCGAATCTTGGCCCCCGTCCCCTTCTCTCAGATTATATCAAAATTCAACAAAAAAACGCTTTTCATCTCCACCTACACAGGATAGCGCGACGTCCCTGCCCCATAGCATCACCCGGCCTCCGTTAGCCTTTCAGATGGCGAAACCTGGCTTGGGGTCTCCTAGGAAAAATTTTTCATTGACTATTCGTCCAACCTGGCAAAAAGGTGGCCAAAATGCCCCACAGGGGGTCCACTGCCGGGTGCGCAAACAGTACAGGCGCCGGATGCCGCCTGCTATAGTTACAACATAAAGTCAACCTGCCACAGCGTCCCCGATGTTTTATTCCCTTCACGTTACAATGGACGGTGACAACTGGAGAACAGTGAGTTGAGCTCCGCCGGGAAACAGTGAAAAGCCAGTTGATCGCGACCAATACCAGCGTCGAAGGACGCTCCTGCCATCCACTCCTGATACGTCAATACTCAAACGGTGAACAAAATGCGATACAAAGAAGAGAAAATATGACAGACAAAGTCCCCGCCGGCTGGGCAAGCCCCAAAGCCCCTTGCTGTCAATCTGCGACGATTATCGGCCCCGGTCTGAAAGAGGAATGCCATGCGCATTTAGGACATTATGCAGCCGCAAAATGCAATGACTCCCTTTGTCGTACGGTCATCATACCTGGTCCAAAGCTGCTGTTAGGGGAGGCTCCTCCAACTCGACCAATATACAACCAGCTAACGCTGGGGTGACGAGTGAGAGACCAGGTTTACCCGATCAATACGTCAAACACAGATGGACACGTGCACCTGCCTGATTAGAACGGACAGTCGCCGAAAAGTGGATAGAGATGAAAAGGTGTCTACGTAAGTCAAAAGCTAGTCATCTTTTCGACGTGTTTTACCCTAAAGGCTACCCGCGCTGCGCTACGAGCTCCGCAATGTCGGCCTAACATCTCTAAGCTGAATGTGCGTAATTCACTTCGCTCCCGATACAATAGTGAGCGGTGCCGCTGAAATATACCCATCCGTTAGATAATCGTACTCCGTTGGGTGTATACGTACTCAGTTTGTTTCGTTGCGAACACATCTTTTCCCTCAGCCATTGCCGACCCGCACTGCACTGGATAACGCATCTAACATCTCCTTTCAGCATCCTTCCCGCGTCCTGTGTTTCTATTTCATTCTCCCACTCGTCCAATTCCTTTATCACTGCTTCTACGGATGTATAGCAATGCCTGCTAACGATGCTCCTTGCCTGTCCTTTATGTGCAAGTGCGAACCTAGGCCGCATTTTTTCCTCCCATAGGTCCGCAGAGCCTTTGCCTTTACCGGCCCTCAAGCCTTTCAGCCTCCGGGTGCCGAAGTGCTAGTTACAACGACGACAAAAGAAGTGGCGGTGATAGGGCAGGAGGCCAAGGTGATAGAATCACGTGAGTGAGCATCTTTATAAGGCAGCGTCCCGACCGTCCAGGAGATCTCTTCCTTATCTTCCTCAAACTCCTCGACCCTGTCGGTTTTCGCCTGTCGGCTCATATTTCCCCGGGAAGAAGTCGCAAGGACTCCGTCTTCCGCCGACCGCCCGCAAAGCGCCTCGCCGTTCTATTCCCCAGTCGTTTTTCGAACCTTGCTTACTATAAAGGATGAGGTGGTCAGACGCGAGATGGTCCGTCGCTTACGACAGACTTTTGTAGCGGATCATCGCGGCCTGAACAGGCGTCTACGTGTTTCCTCGCCCGAGCACACTCTGAGGGGGCGTCTGCGTGATAAGCTCATCTGCGCGTATATGGGTGAAGGCCGATGAAGGCCTCTCTCAGGCTGGTGCTGTTGTTCGTGCGAAGTAGACAAACGGAAAAGGTACTCCGACGGCCACGGACGCCAGCCCTCGGCTTCGACTCACCCGTCGGCCGGAGTCTTCCAGCAGTATCGTTCCTACGAACTTCAGCGCCCAGCAGCGCCTCGCGCGGGTCGCCTTAGCTGCGTGAACACGTACACATTTACACGCGGGCCCCGGGACGAGGAATAGATACCTGGTACCGGTATTCATTTATGATCCGCATTTACCTCCAGGTAGCCCCCACCTCGGCCGCCTGTTCGTCGATGGCGCTAGCAAAATATGTAGAAAGGTACAGTTGACCACCGGGCCGGCAATTCGGGTCTGTAGGCCAGAACGGGAACGATTTCGATTCCTTGAAGACTGCATCGGATGGCTGGCGTGGTTTACTGCTCAGAGCACCTCCCCCCCCCGCCGGATCCGCGTTGTTGTCCGCTGCGCAGTAATGGTTTCGTACCGGTGACGTGGCGCCAGCTGTTTTGGTCGACACTATTCGAGTAGACCGGATATGGAAATTCAGACGAAGAACAGAAAAGCGAGGAAATTCATCATCCACAGGCACTATGATTGTGATGATGTTGACAATGGTGATGGTAATGACATTGATCACTATCATCAATATGATTATTATTAGTGTTACTAACACTTGATGAGCTTCATAATAGTAACTACTAATGTCAGACAGTTCTTCGTTTTGAACGAATTTTCAACTTCAGCTACAGCCCCATTTCCTGGCAACGCTCTCAATGAGCTGCTCATAGCAAAAACAAGGCTCTCCACGGTTCACTAATTAACGCATGCTTTGCTGCACCCTGACCGAGGTCGGCCTGCTTTTAGCTCAAATTTCATCGCGGTATTGGTCTGATCTTTTTTGTGTGGCATGCCATATATTCGGTTAGTTTTCCTATTTTTAGCGACGGTCTTCTTTCAGAGGCTGCGAAACAAGTTACGCTATGCAAACAGAGAAAAACTGCGACCGACCTCAAAGTAGACCCGGTCAAACACTCTCGCAGAGGCCTCCTGAAATTCTAGTTCTTCCCTTCAGGAGCCGAACCTGTAAATGGCCTGTGGGCGTAGCTTCTCAATCAATAACTGTAACTGTGCTTCTACATGTCTACAAGTCTGAGAACAGTTTTTCTACAAAGCCTCCGTCGTGTTTTCTCCTGTCAGGTTCAACTTTTTGCTCTGTAGACAGTAACATATGGAAGAGACGAACTCAAAGGAGGGTAGGAATCGCCGCCATTTTGAGTTCGAAAGACACACGTAGATCATGACGTTGTCGTCAACGATTTGATCCCGAAGACTCGTGGTATGTCATTTTACTTCGTCGTAGGCGGCTCTAGGTACGGTACGAGCCGACAGGTTAGGCACGCCTCCGATACGGCGACAAGAACGCACATTATTTATACGGTTTGCCCCGTAGTTACCGGTGAAACACAGACTATATTAACACACTCAACCATAATCGAGACGAGGCGCATGTCGTTGTCCTAACAGAACAGTTCCGCCAACGAGACGTCTTGCGATATAGCATTGAAAAACGCGCACACGACCCACGTTTTTTCGAAAACTTTCACCACGAAGGTCCACTAGCAGCTGGCCTAGTAGGCCGACTCGTTTCGAGCAACACTGAGCCGATCTGCCATTTGTCCAACGAATAGGATCGGCGGTCAGATTTCTGCTCAGCAATTGATTATGCCAATGCAGAGCCACTAAGAAACGGGGATATCTCACCAGTGTGGTTCGCATGTACACGAACGCCAGTCCACGCCGGCAGGTGCACAGGTAATAGACCCGCTGGTTCCTCGGGAGGACGTAACTCACTGGGCGTAGTGAAAATGTGCTTGGCTCCGGCGATTTATACCTGCGTGGCCTGAATAACAGCAACAGCTCCGAATTTCCTAGAGGGTAATATCATCTGGCACGTAGCCACCGGCATCGATGTGGATACGCAGTGTCATTACCCTGCACAGAGGCCGCTCAGTTCCTACTGCAGAAGGCCCCCGCGAATGCTCAAACTGACTCAGCGGAAGGGCCGAAGGCCTGACTGGCCTAACTGGCTTTGCAGGGTGAATACGAGATCTAGGCCTCAAGAGGCACTCAGAACGCTTATCGCTACAGCTAGAGCTAACTGAGGCTCAATTTGTGCATCTGCAGATCTGAATACAGCAATGACCCTCTTAATCCCGAAATCGCCCCGCCACCCTTCCTAGGCCCTTTCGCCAGGCACAGCCTTTCGGTTCAACTACGGATGGCGGCGTTACTTGTAGAGGAATCGCAAACACGTTCAAATGTCATGTCGATGAAGGAGCTTCGACGAAAGATGGCTCGTTCGACGCTCACTTCTCACGTGAAGACCATTCGCAAGTCGTGAGCTTGACCGGGGTTCAACGAGGGCCCTTCCCGAGGTCAGTGGACCATTTTGGACTTCGGAACATCAACTCGGCGGTCGATTCGTCAGCCTATACGACCGAAGATTGGCCGCAAATCGCCGTCGTATGAGTGGCTTAGCAAAGACGTGCATAGACGGCCTTGTCTATGTCCCCAAGCGCCGATGCCAATGGCGGTGCTTTCGATATGTAGACTTCGGATCAACTATTCCTCAGGCGTCATCTACCAAGTAGGATAGACATCAGCAAAAGTAGAGGCAGCGAAGTGCGAGGACGTGGCCTTGCCGTTGGAGGGCTATCTTTGACGGGGTAGGAGTCCGCAGACGCGGGAAGGCGCGTGAATTCTTGACGAAGAGATGGTCGCAACGGAGCCCGCGGAACGGGCTTGCGTCAAGTCGCTCTCGCCAGGAACCGATGGTAACCTGCGAACGGCTCATGGTGGCAAGTAAGACGCGAATGAAATATGTCGAACGATGTTTCCCCTGGGAGAAACGCACGCAACGCACACACTCGGCCACGCTGTCGCGGCCTTCTCGGGATCGTCGATACAGAACGACGTACGCTCTCCCCTGGAACGCCGCGTGGCCTCTGCTTTATCCATTCTTCTCTACCTCATGAATCAAGCGGGTCGCACAATATCGACGACTGGAAACGCGTAGACCTTGAAACGCCCTAACACCTGTGCGTTTTGCAGGTGAACACTGATCCGCCGTTCCAGGGCGCAAATACGCCGGTGACAAATCTCCAGTCGCGGCTTCATATGACATCGTCGATCGGTGACGGAATAGGCCGCCGGCACCTTTTACGCCACCGTCACCGCAGCAACGAAACAGAAAACGTCCGGCTTTTTTGCGTGACCTACTCGTTCTCTTGTCCTGAATAACTGATGGCCTTCGATGAAGGACAACGTAGTCGCTGGCGGCACGAATTCAATTTTCTCCGCTGGAAGCGCATCGAGTCGTTCAAGGCGCTCGCGTCCTTGCGATTCGCAAATCCCCTCCGCCTGATTAGTGGCTCAATCCGCACAAGAGAAACAATGCACTCTATAATGGATCAGACCGGCGGTAGCTGACGCTCTGCATATTCAACGTCACGGCTCAGAGCGCAGGGTCCGCTTTCGCACGTTGGCTGTGTCGACTGAAACTTTGTGTTTAAGTGCATTGGAGCGAAGACCGGCGGCCGGCCGGCCATTGTCGTCGTCGTCGCCAACACGCCGACATAACGTCTCCCCTCTCCAAAACGCCTTGACGACGCTCGAGACACTCGCTACGCCGCAGAACATTCAAGGCAAGTGACAACAGAAGACGCTTGCATTGGCCAGCCCCTGCGCTCAGCCTCGGCAAAGCAGCATCACAGTGTTGACAAAATAGTCCAATTAATTGTACACCAGATCCAAACGACTCCCAATGACAACGGCCGAGCGGGGTTCATTGCACAGCTCTGGAGACGATGGACCGGCGATCTTCATGCGAGTCGAGTGCAGTCATCCGACGATGAAGTGGTCCCAGAAGTGCAAAAAAACTGTTGGGTTTCCGTGAAGGAGATGCATGGCAGAAGTGGATTGACTACCTGCCGCCGCCTCCTCGTACGATCAGGCCGCCAGCGGAGGAGGCGTCTGACGCGGAGCAAGCCTGCGTCGACCTGATAGACTGAATTAGTGCTAGAACGGTGGTAAGAGAGCGTCAGCATATTTTCACCCGCGTTGCCCTACGCAGTAACGGCGCCTCGAATCGCGGTGGCCGCACTCGGGCCGCATCCTCTGTACCCGGGCAAATACCAAATAAATGTAGATGTCAAATAGCAACTTTAAACGGCCATGAAAGGAAGCGTTGTGACTCGAGAGAGAGAGAGAGAAACGATCGGAAGAAGGGAATGTGAGGAAGAGAAATCTGTTAGAAGATTAGGACCCTAAGCGACGTCGGGGGTGATTTGTTTTCCTCTTCAAACAGTGTCTTTCCACCCCGAGCCGCCTTCCGCCATCTCGAGAGGTTCGGAAGAGGTTGACGGTCGCTAGCAGAGGGACAAGGCAGCTCTCGGACAAGCGCAAGCGTCGCCTGCCCAAACTGCCAAACTCCGAAGGCTTTTGACGACAGCGGCGAATAGCGGCCGTCGTTGCCGCCGGAAGAACTGAATCTTCCTTCTTCTGCTCCTCTGGCCGAGGGACCACTCCACCGCTTTTTGGCGGCGACGCTCGACGATGGCTGGCGTAATTTATTTGGGGACATATCGATAGTGGCTCGGTTAGGCGACCAGGTAGCTGCGCACAGCCAAATGGTGTTCGCTGTTCGGACGGAGCCATACGGCCCTGTAACAGCTGCATGGCCGAAGCTCCACCGACGGAGTCTGGAACGAACGAAAATTGGCTGTTGGTGCACTCGACGGATGGCAACGCCTGGCCATGCCTGTATGCTAAATAAATAGCCCTTTACGCACAATTAGGTAAGTGGCGAATGCCCCTAAATGGCAACAGGACGTCTTCTATTACGGAGGAAATTCACCATTTGTCGAATGGCTATCCTACAGCAGATGTTAATCGTGAAATCATCGTCGGTCGGCAACATCGGGTGAGTTGCACGTTAGCGATATCGGTCCGCACTCCATGACGCTTCTTTCTTCACGACTCCACGGCCAAAGCAGTGACCGAATACGCATCTGCTTTATGTACGTACCTGTGCGTGTGTGTGTATGTGTGGGTGTGTTTGTGTGTGTGTGTGTAGTGCAATCGTGTATTCATCCTTCCGGCGACGTCGAATGGCTGCCGCCCACCAGGCTGGTTTATTTAGAGTAACACAGAGCCGTCGTGCCTTTAGTTGCGTGAAGCGAACGGCGATTTCAGGTCGCGTCCCACAGGTGCGACATCGCCACAAGGGTCAGTGTTACCCTCGTTAAGGCCTCAATGTGCCTACAGTTCGCCTGCTGTGCTAATCTTTCCTAGCCCACGTCTCTCCAGCGTAATGAATCCAGTTGAGTCTGTTATATTTAGCCCTGACTTTCTGTGCTTCCATGCAGAAAGCGAGAGAGAAGGCCTCGGTCCTGAGGTTCGAGGATTTGAAAACTGCAAGCATCTAACTACATGCAGGAGAACTCTGCATAGTGTGGGCATATATATATATATATATATATAAAATGATTCGGGATGAAAGAGATGTCCGTTTAGCTACACAAATCAGGCCCACGGAGCAGGCCACCATAATCCGATTCTCACATAGCGGTCTTCTAGCAGCAACGCATCCAACGATAATCAATACTGGAGTCGCGTTTGGGCGCCTTTTTTTCCGCCAAAATTTCGCTCAACCCCACGCCCAATAGCACGCGTTTGTTCTGTCTTCTGCGCTTCCGGTGACACGCATCTCTGCGGGTGCCTGGTTGTTAGCCTTCGGGAGGTATTGGAAAGCAAAGTAAATATTTATACGACGGCGATGCGATATTAGATTGCGTCCGATGCGCGCATCTCCCCCTGGACCCTACTCCGCTGGACGGTCCGGCGCGGATGACGATGCAACAAAGGCAATGAAGGCCAATAGGCCCTATATCAGCGACGAAGACATCCTCTAGCCTTCCGACCTCGATCTTCACGTCCGCCGGGGGGCTCGCCGTGATGAAATAGCAACCAGGCCGAACGCGTTAGAGGAGATCTCGGCCTAAATCTTCCCTTTCGAGTGGTGGACAAACGTTGGCGTCGTTTGACGATAGGACAAGGCCAAGAATGGACGGCTTCGGCAGGACTATAACGCCTGTGGAAGGGAATCACAACGAGACACAAAGCGAACAGGAGATAATAGATCGAAGAGGTGAGTGAGGACCCCATCGCCGGATGACGTTGTTATGATTCGACACACAAATATAAAGGCGAAACTCGGGTAGGTACACGAATGCATTGGGGGCATGTTTACGTGTGTAAGTAAATAGATGAACGTATCGCGGAGAAGTGCATGAAAACGCCACAGACAATGAGGCAGCGGTGTCAAGGATCAATGTCGCTGTGTGTGTGTGTGTATGTGTGCGCGCGGTAAATTACGAACAGCGATTGAGAACAGGTCGGTAAATTCTCCAATACACAGTGGTCTCCTCGTTCCTTTGTCCTTCTGGGCCCAGTTGAAACGTCAGTCTCTGGAGCACGCGACATCTTTCTGGTCAGACAAAATCGGAACGAAATCAGACTAGTGGAGAAAAGGAGGAAAAGGGCGAATAAATGGACACATAACACTGTGTCCATCGAACGGGAAGCGGGAGGCATCACTGACTACTTAGCTTTGCCATAGGGCCATATCACCTCCAAGGTACATTGTTGTCGAACATAGACACGAAATGTCATAGGTTACTCTAATCGGTCCAATTTCCCGCCATATAGTTTTGATTACATAACGTACAGGAGAACGCAATATCTATGCTTTCGCCAACAGAACAGAGATGCCACATCGAATGTCCACTAGGTGACGTTTCGCGTAGAGATTTTGCTCAATCGATCGCCGTTGGCGCCGTAACCAAAATCGGTATGGCTAGACCTATTACCTCTGGTAGAATGCAGGTTACGCTATGCGGGTGAGTGAGCTGTGGGGCTCATGAAGTACCGATAGCCATCGAGATCGACAAATGAGGTCGTTTCGTTCGGAGAGCCGAACGCGACCCGTTAGCTCTCTAATGAATAGCGCACCTTCCCATGACCACTTGCCGTTAAGCCGTCTGCCTTCTCCAATGCGGACAGACTTAGCCACGAGTTAGCCATGTTCTCCTCTTTAGCAGTTGCGATTCCACGTTGGAAAACCGCACATTAAACGCGTTTGTGTCCTCGGAGTCTACACATACACTGCCTATGCAATCCGATCGGGCAGTGATTTCCTTACCGACTGTGGCCTGACGAATCGGTTTCGTCTCGCACACGATGGCCGTAACGAGTATTGAGCCGTTAAAGCCAGACTTTAAGTTACGAGCTGTTCCACTGCCGAATAAGCACATGCCCCTTCTCCCAGAGCTCAGGCCGAACTGGCCAACGTCGCAATGCAACTGTTGCTATATAATCGTGGGAAGAAGCCAGACAGAGCTGTAATACCCCGTATGTGTTACTGGGGGCTGAAGGGAGGTTTCATGTGACTGATGACGTCGTGTACTCGTGGGGTATAACCCCCCGTCATTTCGCTTTCAGTGCACGTCGTTACAGCCCACGCCTTACCGACGGTGGCTCTGTTCGTTGGGTAGGTCGAACAAGTAGGCCGATATTAGAACATCATTGAATTTCAATATAGAGACAATAACCATATTGCGTAAGAACTATGACCGTCGATTGCATTTAGAATGGTGCCTTTGGTGAGAATCTGTATATATATATATATATATATATGTCTTGCATAAATACGAACTAGCTATTTATCTTTTTATTTATAAAAACAATATTTTATAAACAAAAAAGTTGAATTGAATTTATTTTTATTTAATAAACAAAAAAGATTATTTGGTCTTAAAACGAACTGTTTTGAACAAAAATTCGAAAACAATTATTTTTTCAATTTTCAAATTCACAAAAGAATTGAACAAAATTCCTTTTTTGTGTCTGCTTTTTTTTATTGCAATATATTGACAGAGCATATTTTAGTTCCTGAAATTGCGTACCTTTTAATTAAATTTCACATCGCTGAACGAACTAATAACGCAGCGGCTTAATATGTTTTTCGGTTGGTACGCCACACAGACATTTGGTGTTTTGAAATCGGGAGAAATTGGCTGTCTCTTACAAATGTTATTAGCCTATCGAGCGCGGCCACTTCGCCAGGCATATACAATCAATGACCAGTCAAATTAAATCACCCCATATTAATTTTATCGGTTGACTTTCAAAGTTTCGAACTCCTACAGTACATTCTCAGCATTGTCGAATACAACGCTTAGGTCCTCATCACACGTACGCTGCCATCAAAAAAGACATTTTTCCTTCACCCCCACAGGCGTTCTTTTATGTTATCTTTGTCCCATAATAAATCTCCCCGTTCTACCGCCTTGGCGTTGATGTTGTCCCGGGGGATTCGCGTCTGAAACGGATAATTGTACCCATGAAGCGTTTCGCCTACCGTTTGTATCACTCATAAAAAAACAATTGACTTTATTGTACCACTGTCCCTGAATAATTTCGCTTTGTTCAACAGTCACGTATGGTTTCATCGGCGCGTGCTTCGCTCGACACGACGTCCCGTAGCGGTCTGCTTATCCCGCAGCGGTTCCCTGCCAACGGGCGGAGAGTGATGAAAAATGAACCGGAGTTAATCGTTTGAGGCGAGCGCTTCCGCCGTGGACGAGCGAACCCCCGACAAAACTTTTGCCCATGAAATACCGATACAACCGACGGCCCACACTACCCTTCCAGGCGCTCACGGCGAAGAACGAACTCTATAGCCATTAAGCGCAACGGTCGCTGGTGAATGTTTTCAAAAACGCGTGGACTCTCTTTCTCTGTCCCTCTCTGGAAATGTCCTATGGGACAATCAGTCACATTGTTCGTTCGGGGTCCGGCCAGATAGGCTCGTTAGATCAATACGAGAAGTCAGTCCTGTCTGTTCGACTGCCACTGTCTGTGAATAGTGCGGGGCAAATTTAAAGTTCACTGGGTGAGAAACACGAACAGACTCCAAAACGCGGTCCTCTGGGTCGTGTCCCTGGACATACACATATATAGAAAGCTATTCCAGGCACATTTCAGATAGCGGCAGCCTGAAAAAGCAGCCTAGGAAATATTCTCTGTTTTTCTACCTTAATGTTATTGATTAAAGGATGCATTAGTGGTAGAACGATGGAAAACGTATGACTCGGTCATTCTCACCGTGGAAATCTTTAAAAGATCCCGCTACAGGACTGTCAAGCATTGATAGCTTTCGGTAGACGGTGATTTTTCGTCGGCGTTTTAGATTCGACTTCACATTTGCATCCGTTTCGGGCCAAAACTTGTCCTCAGCAGGGTGTATTCGAACCGGCGTTGGCAGCAAACGGTACGCACCCGAAATGGATTCCAGTGAATAATCGCCTCGCCTGATGTATAGAAGCCTAATAGATGGCCATTAATCAGGTGGCAGCCAATCTTTGCCTATGCTTGAGGGTCGCATTGCCCTTTGTGACGTCTTTACGTTGCTGGCTTTCTTCGCTCCCAATTGGATTCGGCAGGCCAGCAGTCACAGAAGGCCTAGACACTCACCTCAAACGTGAAAAACCTCTTAATGGGAAGCAATCAGGGTACAGGGAAACCGCTACGCCCTGAGTAAAGTTCAGATTTGTTAGCTCAGATCGGAACGTTACGGCCGAGAAGGCACACCTTTAGCTCGGATTGCTCACCAAGATTTTGCTTGCAGTACCCTTGACATCGTTTGCGTGACCGCAAGGACATTTATTTGCGCGTGTGCAAGACAAAGAAGGCGATCGAGGGCTTTAATAAATTGATGACCACATCTGTAAAGACGAATAATCCTAGAATAGAGGCTCTTGACCATACGTGAAGGTACTCCGTTTGACGATGTTGAGAATGCCGGAATTGGATAGGAGCGTGCCGTTGGACAGGCAAATGCGCGAAGCTGGAAGAGGTCCGGCTGGCTCGATGATGCTTTTAGAGCGCACGCCGGAGGCCAGAGACACAACTCCATGAGCGAAGTTGAAAGCAAGTAACGCAAATACGCTATAGAGTACGCCAAACGGAAATTCGGCTCCATAGGAGCTCTAGCAAGAAGGAAACTGGCAGACCCGATTGCCTGTTTGCATTCACCATTTGACCAGGACCTTAATTAGGCTTTTGGGAAATTTCAACGACATGAAATTTCGATAATTATCGTATCACCGTTTATTTCTTTTACAAAAGAAGTAATGCGTCTGTACCTTTGGAGCGTTTACTGCTTAGAAAATTTGCGTACTATTCAATAACGTAATAGTGCCGAAGATATCATGGTACTGTTTCCCAGCATGCGGTGTGGGAGTGGATAGGCACATGTTCACTTGCAAACAAGCAAGATCGTTCACAAGCGAGATGTTCCCCCTGATGGGTAATCAACTGAGACCAGCAAATGGCTACTGTTTTTTTTTAGCCTAACGCGAACACGAAACGTTTTAAAACAATACGTGAACGTCACGGGCATGCGCGTCGAAGTGCTCGTAGCATGTGAACGTGCAATACGCGCCGCTCGGCCAAAACGCCTCTCAAAAATGCGAGTGGTATTGGGTGCACTGTATGTTGATAATCCGGGTCTCTGAATAATTTAAGCTACTGCCTGCGGCCAGCCCGCAACACCAGAGGCCTATGCGCTCATATACGTACGACATCGATGATGTAACTAGAGCTTCTCCCACTGCGTCCACCCTGCTGCGAGCCAGCGCTAATGACGCGATCCGTTAAGGTTGCGGTAGTACATTGTTCGGAAAAGTCTTTTGCGACTTTTGCGACTTCTGTAACGAAGCTATCGCCTTGTCTTGCCTATTAGCGCTTTGGTCTCCATATAATCCTGTCGACAGCAGCGGAGACGGCTTGGTCGGATTCGGAGGTTCTTCGTATGACGTGGAACGGTTCCGCGATTCTTACCGATTCCACGATGTCTGAGTCTGACGACTCGTAGCCTATACATAAGGCCCGTCCAAACACCAGCCCGCAGTTTCAACGCAAGGGCACAACGACACAGACGATCGAGGCATCCCAACCCCCACAGATTTGCCCCACTGGAGTGTCCTCGTTAGAATCGGGCCACCCGACCCGGGCGCTCGCGGCCAGTCTCACGTTGAAGGGCCTGACAAGGAGAACAGCACCTTGGTTAGGCCCTGTGCCCATTGTCTTCGCCTCCGAGGGGTCGGATATCCGACGTCTGACGTACGTTCCCGCCAATCTCGCTGGCATCGACTTCGATTTCCCGTAGACGACCTCGAGGATGGCTCAAGAGCTGATGACAGATTAGCGGCCCGTGTAGGTGTCGACGGCGACCGTCCCCCTCCGCGTTGGAGGAGCAAGCCTGTCGTTAGAATGTTTAATGAATAGTTCTTACCCACAGCTCGTTCTCGGCCCGAGCGTCAAATGTCTGACGTATGGAAATCTTCGACATAGGCCCTTGTGGTAGTTAGCCGAGCCCAGCCTATCGCAACGCCTACCAGCCGGGAGGTATTGGCTCATCGAGAAATCCCGTCGATACGATAGTGATGTACGAAACTGCTCAAATTGTACGCACTCGCCGGCGTGAGACGAAGGCACCTCGGCCGAGTGTCTTCGTCGGCTGCTATCGAAGACGCTTCGAGGGTAATTTTCTTCGGGTAAACTTCCCAATATCGATTATGTGTGGGGATGTAGCCAGCCTTGAAGAAGCTGTCCATACCTACGCCACGACCGACCAATTGCACTGGACGCGACTCCCTAGGCAGTATTGGCGTCGATTTACTGACTGCACTCGGTGAACTTGCCGTAGGTAGTAACATGTGTCCGCTGTCTCTGTCGGGCACAGCCGACTGACTCTACCAAGTGATTACCGTTCTTCTACATAGCTCGTCAACGCCGCCCGGCCACACGGCACTCAGCGAACCGGGCGTGGGTCGGACGGTGATTCTACTTGCCATGCTTAGACCCGAATGAAAAAGCACATGATTGACATACGGTGTTATGTCCTTGACGGGCGAGTAACAAGCCGCGATGGTCGAATGATGCTCGCCACGAGACGGAAGGTCAGGCGGACGCGCAGCCTTGGCCCTTTACGCTACGTCATGCAGGGGGGGCCTAAACAGTTGCCTAACAACGCCGAGGCAGTTGCCCCCTTTATGGGGTAATGTGTCAATCGACACGAACTATGAGAGGTTGTGGCTGCGTCGGAAGCGTGAGTGGGAGCCAACAAAAAAGGTAGGTTTGTGCGACAGGGTCGTACCGTCGACAATGTATATTTGCAGGGAAGGTCGTCTAAAATTTAGCCCCTCGTAAATAAGTAGCGTTGGGTGCCTGTGCGGCCCACAGATAGCGAACGGGACAGGAAGAAACGAATAATGATAAAACGAGTGCCTGGTCGAGATCAACGCTTAATCGCCGACTGGGTTAATGGAACCTCAGTGGCTTGCTTTCGTTACCCCTTGTAGGCAGACTGCGTCGCATTAATTTTCTTCTTTATTGGGTAGTTTATTCGCTGTCCGTTCGTATGAAGGGCTCACCACCGAATTTTGTGTCGTTTAGACCCTGAGCGCTACTAAGAACGCATAACAGCGCGATGAAATGTGATAAACGGCTTGTGGTTAGGGATTTGTCATTACGAGGTGTGCTTACGAAAAAACGATAAAACCATCGTACTCAGGCAATGACACTAATCGCTATTTCCAAAAAACTCCCTCGTCAAGATGTTTGGCGATTCCCGGTGAGAAACTGATCACAAATTATTCCGTCGGTCTGAGCAATTCCAATCTCTTCAGGGAACGCAATCACCCGGATGAGTGGGTTTTGCCTTAAGTCGCGTGATTTCTTAATTGACTCGAAAAGCATCCCGGCAAAAACAGTTCAACACCTGACGTTCCTTTTTGCATGTTGCTGAAAGGTCAGGAGAAGCTGCAGTTGCTTGCGACGGTATGTCATATGAAACACACATACACAAACACACGCTCACGCACACGAATGGATATGGGAGAAGGGGATCCGATACCGAGCAACGGCAGTAACTACAGCGTGCAATACCTGCCTTCGCTGACAAACGTTAGGAATGTGAACGTGTCTTCCTCTACATGTCTATGCGTGTCTAGCCGGACGTTCTGCGATCATCTGATTTTGAGCTGCACATCGAGTCCAACCTTTCCTTGAAATAATTGGTGTTGAGTCTTGTTTTCTTACGGACTTGATGTTCGTATATGCCGGTGAAGCGCTATGCCTCGCATTCAAGTTACAATACACAGCGTCAAATAAGTTTAGCACTGCGCGAACACGTTCAGCTTGAGTGGTGGCGAATGTCGTCGGCTGTTCCTGTCGATGAAGGGCGTCCTCGTATATTCTCTGACTCTCAGAGGGGGTAACCTTCTCAGAATCGTAATGTGAGAAAAGGACAGGAAGCAAATACGTCACAACCAAATACTCCAGAGAGAACGATCCCGTTAGCCACCCCAACCCCCTCCAACTACACTAGAAGTTTCGCGAGCTCGACAGCCGTACGAATATGCACAAATCATAAAGAACTATCACTGTCCTGACAGCTTGAGGAAATAGACTTTGGCTAAAAGCAAATACCACTCTCAACTTTTCGCCTCTCCGGCATCAATACGAGCCATGGGCGACTGTACTAAGTGTTCTTCCAAGACAGACAGAATGTAAGGCCAAACAGAAAAAACATTTTTTCCCCGGAAGCGCTGATCCCTCCGTCAGCCCACGCATGAATGTCTGAAGGAAGCGCCCACGCTTTATTCGTTGTGAGGCGCCCGGGACTAGAGGTTCTTTAAGGCGTTCGCGTTTAGCGGAAGGGATGTCTTCCCCATCTGCACAATACTCGGCAGCGACAGAATTTTTCCCCAGTAGAGTCCCTTGGAAAAGCGGCTTCTCTCTCGAGGCGTCCTTGGGCCAAGCGACTCTATAATAATACGTATCATTACATTCATTCGTTCGTGGCTGAGCAGTGCCGGATTCGAGGGTGCGGAGCGCAGCGACGGTGGCCATCGTAAGCAGCAGGGCCGCTAAAGCCGGGGAGCCATAAACGGCGTCGCACGGCGGGACGAACTTACTCCTGGCATTGTTCCTTCTCAAACACCTCCGCTTGGGCTTAGTTCTCTTCTACTCCGGTCCATCTCGGCAACCAGCCCAAATCGAGCCGGCCTAACCCGTCAACGGGGCGGGACGGCGGTGACTTTGCGGACGCGAATGCGCGGGGTATATGGAAGTCGTGCGAGGATGTGGGATCTTGGACGTTGGAGGAGGAAAGCCTGGAGACCCGTCCAAGGGAACATTGTATAGATAGTGTGAATGTGATTGTCTTGCTCAAGTCTCTGCATAGACAGCACCCCGCCAGGTAAACTGATAATGGCGGAGGCCGAGGAACGAATGACGAAGCTATCGGCCGAACACACCTCAACCGACGAAGGCTTTTCCGTCGTAAAACATTAGCTGGACGAGCCATATCGAAGGCGATCTGCTCCCACTAGACGATTTGTCCCCAGGTTTCAAGGGGTTTCAAACGCTATCTTGTTTTGAAAGACCAGGTCGACTGCGAGGAATTGGCAAATGCCGATACATTTTTGCAGTAGACAAGTGTCCTCCGATCGGCGGAGAAGATTACTTGAAAATCACTAGCGGGCGTCGTCACTACGTTAATGGCAAAAAAAGTGGTTGTCAACTTTGTTGACAAATCTGCTAGTGACAAACAAAGTCGCAGGGTCTTTGTGACGTCGGAGCCATACACCCTCTGTCACATCCGTCCGGGCATCGCTTTCACCGACTAAGCATGACAGCGTCATCGTTACCTTGACCGTTAACATATCTTTGTTAACGAATAGGTTATTAATTTGGTCGAAGCGCTCGGCAACGTCCTTCCAGCATCAAGTCAGATGGCGGAAACAATCTCAGAGTAGCACCGAACTGGCACCGTCGCGTTATCGACACTCGAACCGGCAACCACTGAACTTGCTAACAGTTTACAGTCGCCACATAACCGGCCCGTCCTGCTAGAACGTCTAACGGGGCCAAGCACGTATATACAACTTCCCTTCGTCCCTATTTTACTGCCGACATTCATTAGCTCCTTGCGTAGAACTTCAATACAATACCACACCTACCTGAATGGCAGGACGCCGTATCATGAATCGGTAATCTCTCCGACGTCACCCGTTTCGCGTCCCTAGAGCATCCTGGACTACCGTCACATGCCGACAAACGAGAAAGAGTGTTCGTCATCTACTGCGAACTTAATAACGCTCGCGTACTCCGTAATTAGCCCCTGCCAATCCGCAGATCTTCAAGGACGAGGCAATAAACTTGCACCCGTGGGACAAGGGAAACAGCGCTGCCGATGCGAGACAAATGGGAACAACGAGGCGGTTAAGACGCCCCAGAGCCCCGAGGGCATTGCGGCAAACGTCGACGAAGTGATTCGTCCTGCCTAACGATCCTCGGAAACTGCCCGTAGATGACACTATTTGAATACGGCGATTCTTCACTGAGAGACGGCGTCGTCGTCGCTGGGAGGGAACCCGGCTCTGCTGCTCCTTCGTCCCGCGTTAAAACTTTTACCGCAGCCGAGCGCCGAAGAGAGGCTGGAAAACGCGCAGACCACGCCAACGTGAAGACGCCGCGTTGATTGTCGACAAAAGGAACCGCGTCACGCTGAAAGAGGCCCTCGACCCTGACCGGGGTTATGATAAAGTGCATGGCGTGTCCTTGTCACCGAAGTAGATAACCGCCTTAATAGGAGGTCCACTTTGGCTACCGACATTAGGAGCCATAGGTAGCAAAACGAAGAGTCGCCATTGAGGTCGACAGCGACCGAACTACAAGGACGGGGGGGTCTCTTTCGCATTTTGTTGCTAATGCCGTGTACGGATGCGCCGTGTGGCTAGTCAGAAACCGAAGACACCCTAGGCCCTGACATTGTCGCAATGACCTACCGACTCCCGCCCACTAACCGAGGACGCTAGAAATATAGGCGCTTAACTAAAACTTTCATATATTGCCTTCGAGACGAGGCACAAATCACGACCAGTTCAGAATCGGAGATCGCGCGCATAACAGTCAAAACGAGTCTGGCTTTTGCTTGTTGTCGCTGTTGTTGTTGTGGAGGTGCTTTGTTGTTATCGCCGGCAGATAGAATAGGGGTATTGGTCTTTTTTCAACTGGCGACGATATTTTGTTTGTATTGTCACGTTCGAATGTGTATATGGGATGTTAGTTTTTCGGCGAACAGGTCCTATGGGGCGAATATTGGTAGCCTCGCATTAACGAAATTAACATAATAACATTCGAGACAGTGCTCCGACTGCTTTGCGTAGAGAATTGAGCCAACGTGAGAAAGGCGATCGCCATTTTGAAAAGCCCACCTCCACCTAACCTAGCTAGCCTGAAAGGTCTCTTTCTTTAACGTGACACAGTCAGCGGCATCCCTCTCTGTTCCGTTGACATCAACGCGGTAAGCGCTTCCACTCGATGTACGCACGGTCTTGGCATAATGTCCAAAAGTGAGCTCCAAATTAGTTCTTAGCGTCGAGAAATAGCTGTTGCCCGAGGGCGCGCAATGGCCGACCCCCAGCTCGAGCAGCAGGAATTAGACGCCAATTGGGGGGGTTTTTCACGCTTATGGTGGTACGTCCGACTATGAATATTTGCGAGAGAGAAAACGAAATCGCGAGCACTTTTGACGTCGCCGAACGTGGCCGGAACGCGGAGAACTGCAGGAAGAAGCAGCCAGTTAAGCTAACCAAGGCAGGCCTGATGAGTGGTTAATTTGGGCGGCAAAAATATAATTGGCAAACGCCAGAGCGCTACATTACATAGAAGAAAACGTTATTCGCATAGGACGCACGTTAGCCGTGTCGAAAGCTGACGATGATCCTTGCTGTGAGCTAAATTAGACAGCGTTCAGGATATATAGTGACCCGAAAAATCCTCCCGATTCCCTAGACGGTTTTCAAGCCTCCAAAGAACGTATCATGCGGCCATCTTGAACAGCATGCAAGACAGACGCAGCGGAGTCTGCCGCCAGCGGAGATGCTATATTAGGCGACGAAATACTTGGAGAAGCCTCCCCGGCAAGATGAACACGTTGGACGCATTGCGTCTTTTTTTTGGACGCAGCGGAGTACGCGTGCAAGACGTGAATCACATGCTTGTGCCGCCGCACTCTGTCCAACGGTTATTGTGTGTGGCTATACGTCAACTCGTTGCGACGTCAGGTCGAACGGAACTCGGCGTACTTCGTCTACAGAAGCAGCGACAGCTGATGGAAAGGTCAATCTCTGCTACCGACGAGATTTCTCCACGTCTACAGGGCCCCGCCGGTCACCCATC
>MNPL01027318.1:11714-23720 GCA_002081605.1 Tropilaelaps mercedesae
TTTCGCAAAGATCTCCCCGCGGGCAGCTCTGGAAAGCGGCCAGAACCGAACGAGGCGTGCGCTCGGCAACAGCCGCTAACGATTGACAACTCCGTCCCAGCCGGCGCCTGTCCGACGCCCACGAACCCGGCCACCATCTGGCCCTCAGACCACAACATCGGACATAGGCGAAATGCCACGCCATCTACGTGGAATTCGTCTATTGAAGACAACGGAGACCTGGCCGAGTGTGCACACCGCGGGTGACGAATCTCGCGCATGCACTCGGCCAGCCGGGAAGAACTATTCCGAGAGCTGAGTCAGTAACAAGGCACAATTGGAGGCTGCTCCGAGTGCAGTGGCAGTAGCGCAGTCTTCGAAGCGAGCTTCTCTCTACTTGAGCTTCCCTACAGCCTAACCTTCGAGAAGAACTTGACCGTTTACCGTACCTGGCGTGGCGTAGCGATCGGGCGGACTAGACTGAGCTCGCTGACGAGCATCAGAAGCAACCAAATAGAGCGGAACTCTAATGATTAATCGAGACGGCTAAATTTACCATCCGCTGACGGAGACAGGTAGCTCTGGCCAGGGGAAGAGAGGTTCCCTCGGATTACGGAAGTTACTTCCGAGTGACGCCTGTCAGGGCTGGAAAAACGTGGCCCTGTCGGTGCCTTGAAACGACATGACAGTTTAGAGCTGCGGGAATATCTATGCTGATTGATGATCGATCCTTCATATGGCCAATAATTAATACTGATCAGTCAGTGAACACAGACGCAAGCTTGCGAATAGTCGATCGAGAACGAACGCTGAGCCCTGTGGAGTCCTGGAAACCCCACGGCACCCCTTCGCCTCCTGTTTCGGAGCACGACACATCTGCGTGTGAAAAATAGAACTAGGACACCTACAGAGCTATTGAGCGTGCCACAAAACGACACGCGCGTTCTGCACATCCGCTCGTCGGTCCTCGTTGAAGGCCAACCAATCCAGTCAGACACCTCAACTATGCATTTGATGCAGGACCCACACACGGCGGTCCTCGAGTACAACATCCTCAGGTCACGCTCGTACCCGCTCGTGCACTGCGTGACGACGTGTAGACAGATTTGCCGCTAGCACTTTGTTTACCGCCGGCAGATGCGCGCACGCAGCCGATTCTTCAAGCGTTTCTCGCCATAGCAGTGTCTGGCTGGAAAATAATGCGTAGCGTAACCTTTGACTCAAGAGGCCGCCGCGCGAACGCCAGGATCCGGTCAAGATGCCGGACGGGCCTGTAGTGGCCTCTGGGAATGGTTTCCCACCAGGGCCCAAAACCGGGCGGCGGGGTCGACAGCTCACGAGCCTGCGGCTTCAAGCTATGAAAGAGGGACGCATCGCGCCGATTTTTATGCTACGCTTCAGTCGGGAACAAGAGCAAAATGCACGATCTCGATGAGCTGCAGCGGCGACCTCGTCAGGTCGGCCCAGCCACAGAAAGTGTTTAAGAAGAACTAGAAGCCGAGGAGATGCGAGGTACGGCGGTACTCACGACGTGACGTGTTCAACGTGACGCGTTTATGGCGTGTCGAGAGCACCCACTATTCGTGTTAGGTGACGGACACCAGGCCACCGGACCGCGCAAGAAGAGTCTTGAAGAACCGTTCCAATTGCTGCGGTTCCGGTATCGCTACGTTGAGCTGACGCTTCAAATTCGCGTCGGCCTTTTCGCTGTGTCAAGCCGCCAACATTTCGATTGGGTTTCTGCTCGTACAAAGCAGAGCACACCCTGATCAAATATTCGAATCCGAACTCAGTCGTTGCCTCTGAGGCCACCTCAAGCGACGCCCTCGACAGTGTTCAGAACGACCACGCTCGGTTGCCGCCGTCTGAGCGACACGTGTGAGCCATTACATTCGTTTCCGATTGTCTACGCATCTCATCTACCCGACCTCTCCTCCCCCGAATCTACCACAGTTGACGACGACTCGCATTGTTTCAGAAGTGGGAACAGCTAACCTTGATGAAGAAGCTGCGTGACCGCACTCGTATCGGCCAGAGTCCTGAAACAGGAAGGCGCGTCATGTCGATCTAGTGTGACGTGATTACATATATATATATATATATATATATATATATATGGCCGATTACTGAAGCTATCCAATAAATTATTTCCCTCCGAGCGACATAATAATCACAGCGTCTGTGCGTATTCCTCCATAACGGAGAGACACTTTCCCAAATGGCGCCGGCGGATTCGTCCTGCAAGTTAGTGCGCGAGTGGCGTAATTCGTCACCTCTGGAAATGGGACACCCGAACGCTAAAGACTGAAAATGCCGTGGGCTGGACCTAAAGTAAGCTTTTGTTTTGTGACCTGATGAAACTCAGCACAGTGCCTATTGTAGGCCAGCATAAAAGTAGCCATCGCCTGCCTGATGCTATATAGGTTTAGGTGCAGCCTTAATGTAGGAATATTCGGTAGCCTGGTGAACGCTGTCCTTCCAGAGCGACACGGGCGTTTCTATGCGCGCATGTGTGTACGACGCGTACAACGCGCGATGCTGAACGGACAAACAATACTCGGTGGCCGTGCGTAGGCAATGCAGGACCAAACTGCATGGCCTGGCGGTGAGGCCCGGACGGCTGAGGTCGACTCTGACACCTCGACAAGGCGCAGCACCCGCCCGACCGCGGTTTCGGCTCTTGGAAAACTGAGTCTGCCAATTCAACGATAGTCGAAGAGACGAACTCGTAACGAGTGGGTCTCCGAAAACATTCATCAGTTGTCCTGAGAACGATGACGGGCGTCTAACTAATGACAAGCGAAATGAGCAGAAAAACGACAACCTGTCAACACAGCTTCTTTCCGTTTTTCCCTGGGGCAAGTAGCCACCCCCGACCGAAACTGGCAGCAATTTGTCATGTCGGCTAATACAAAAATTAAGCGGTTTCGTCAAGACGTCTCAAGCAGCCGGATCCCGACATCCGATGGAAGAAGATTCGAGCTGTTGTTCGGACGACTCACGCAAATGAGCGTTTTCGCCCTGTGACGCAGCGCGCACATGGGAAGAGAATCTGAGGTTGTTAGTTCATGAGGTACGGCAAGGCCTACACGCAGCTACCGTTGTCCGCGTGAACCACGGGCGTCCTATTATACGCCCGCGAGTTCACGCCCGCGAGTTCACGCCCGCGCTGGCGTAACAAAAACCGTCGAAGGTTCGCCAGCCGTTAGGGCGACTGTTCAATGGCAGATCCTTAATCATAATAATTGTCAACTATTACTCTCTCCCTCTCTCTCTCTCTCTCTATATGTGTGTGTGTGTGTGTGTGTGTGTACAGTATCCTAAGGACACTCGCCATCGCAGGACCGCGCAAAGGAAACGCAGGACACGAAAAACATGCTGGCAGGCCAGCAGTTGGTCGAGACGTGTCCGGTATATCCCGATCAGGCACGAACAGCTGCGCCAGACCGAAAAGAGGCCAGGCTGGTTCGTTCGAATGGTTGCCGCAACCTTGTCGCGCGTTCGGCCCGCGGCAGCCAACGCCGACGCCGCCCAGCACCGCCGGTGAGAGGCCGCGTATCGGCCGACCGCCACGCGAACCGATTCAATCGCCGCCAGGGCGGAAATGTGTTTCCAGGCCGGGCGGCCAACCTAGGCACTGAGAGTGCAACTCGAATAGTCGTCCACCACGAAGGCCGACCAAGTAGATGGTGGCCGTTGCCGCGCGCTAAGACCGTCGATATCGACGAATCGAAGAATTGAATTACAAAGGAACGCAACTGTTTCGGGTGCTGCTACCGCAAACTGGGGCAACACTGCGGCACAAACTGGTCTACTAAGTCAAGATGGAGAACGGTGGCCTGGCAATGGCCAGAGCATCATCACCTGTGTGGAAGTGTTTGTCAACAATAATTATGACACATTTCCATCACAGTCATCTGGCACCACTGTAGATGATTTCGGCGGCTACCAATAAACGAGGGCACACAGATAAAATGACCTTTAGAAAAAGGCGCGCCACTGCTGGGCGTATTTGTTGTATAGACGGATTTGTGTGTGTATGCGTGTGTGTAAACGCCAAGCGGTGACGTAGACTAAACCGGGAACTTCTTCCCTGGTTCGTTCAATAATCTATGAGCCGTCTCACAAACATTGGCTGGTTTTCGGTACGCTTCAGGCGGCCGACAGTCGAGCCGCGAAAACCGACCCAACGGCATTGTTGTGTGCAGTGTTGCGTATGCGCAACTGAGTTAACTCACACCGAACAGCGGAACCCGTTATAAACAGTCTACATACGCGGTTACGTATTGGCCAATGTCCGGCCAATGTTCTTGTGCCGGGAAACGCCGCTCGGTCTTTCATGATGCATGGCCTAGTAAAGCGAGTCCGGTATGGTGGACTCCCAAATTTTCGAGGTTCGACTTCCATTTCGAGAGTCCTGAAGAGAACAAAAAGCGGTCGATAAAGCTGTGGCATGAACATAAACACGCTCACATTAGTCACGATTACAACACGCTCTTGTCGGCGTGCAATGTCAGTATCTTCTGCCAAGCGTGAAAAGTCAAGCATACGCACACGCACGCAAACACGGACGCTTACACACACACACACACACACGAAAAGAGGCAGGCAAAAAACACATAGACACATAAAGATATCCACACACACGCACGCACATACGCAAACGCAGACGTATATAGCGAAAACGTACATACACACACACACACACACACACATACACATAAAAACACACACGCAAGAAAATGCAGAAGATCTGTTCGTTGGTTTACTGAAGTTGAAAGGCAGGGCGACAGGAACCGTTGCGAACCGAAGATTATACGGCCAGAGGGCGGGGGCATTTGAATGAAAGAATAAAATCTAAAAAAAATCTACTATCCGTCTGACAGCCAACTACGTCGTCGTATTTCACGATATATATGCCATAGTTTGTATCCACGTCTTTTTTAAAGCGGGATAATTGAATTCCGTTTTGGTCGCGAGAACGAGACCCGTCAGTTGGCATCAAGCTGATATTCCCAGTTTTCTTACATGGAACAGGCAGTTTTTCCCCTATCTTTGCTTGAATCGTTAAAGCGTTGACAATTCCTATCTACTGCATTCGCACATTTACACGACGGTGAGATACTTCGCGGTCGTTTCTACCGTTTTTTTCCGGTACGTTTCGCGAAAGGCCAGTTGTAGTGTTTTGTAAATTTTTTCCAACAGTCGGAAAATGACGCGATGAAGGAGGTCGCTGACTACGACAGCGTCTCGTGCATCGTCCACGAATCCATCCCATACGGGGCCGTGTACGGCCGGGCTCGGGCTCGGGGCCGTGTACAGAGTGTCCGTAGGGTGTCGATGCTAGTCCGGTGCCTCGGTGCATTAATGTGAACGTTGCGGCCCGGGGAGACGTAAAAGCACTGGTTCGACCCCCGCTGTTGCCCACTTACACTTGTAGGGCCGTGTGACGATGCAACGTAGAAGCGACACCGTGGACGTTAAATGCTTGGTTAATGGTCAGCTTAAAGAAATAAAAATATAATTCGACCTATTGTGCAGGTTAAGACTCTAATAATTGTATGGATTGGTCCTCCAAAAATTCCGCAAACGAAAGTGAATCGAAGAAAAATATTCACAAAGCAACGGCCCAAGCGAAAAACACATGCAGCCCAGCCTAAACAGAGGTAAACTGAGTGACAATAAAATGAAATAAAGCAAGAAAGAAATGAGGAGTAATTCTGTTTTGTCGTACGTTGAGTTGGCAGAGGGACGCATTTGCGACCACCGACCGCGACGTTTTGCCCCTGCAAGCTTTCACGAGGTCATCGTCTGCTTAGCCGCAACAAGTTCACCGATTTGCGTCAACCCAGCTGTCTTCCCCCAGAGTGATTTGTTTTTAGTCAGGCAAACTTACATCAAGTCGGCCGCCGAATGCAAGCAACCGCTAGGGTATCGAAGACATGGCTGAGCTGTAAGATGCGGCTTGTTGCTGTGCGCGACAAGCGGCTCGAAAAAGCACGCGAGAGGCAACTCAACAACAAGACCTACAAACAATCCGCGGTGCCGCCTTGAGAGAAACCGCGCATGGTCGAATAAGGCTTCCTCGGCTTTCCGCATCGTCCATGCGCGCACGCCGCCCGAATCTGAACGGCTGTTATGAAGCGTCGTCTGCTAGCGACCGATGCATGAACGCATTCGGAAGGACAAACCCGTGACATGTGCAACGAGCGCTCAGCCAGCGCCTGGAACGGTGCGGCCTACCTGCTTGCGCTATGAGTCTGGTGAGTTTGCGATCGGTCGACACTGCAACGTGGCACTGTTTGGGCGGGCGGCCAGAATCGGCCACCGCCTTCTCCTACCGGTGCTGGGCTCTAAGACAGATGCACGGCGCGGGCTGGTCGAGTTTCGGAGGCCAGATGCGTTCTCTCTAGGCCTCCCTGCACTTTTTCCCTTTATGAGTACCTTCGTCGTAGGACACGGGGCCGCAGAGCCCCGCGTTGGCGGGCGGCGTCGGTTGCAATCCTCCGTTGTCACATTTGGTCCTGTCTGCTTGGCCGATCGGAAACGATTACATGCACGAGCAGGCCGAAACTGGACCCAACGCAATAGTTCACCTGGTTGGGTTTCAGAACAGCTGTGTTTTGTTAGTTCGAAACTATTCCAAGGACGAAGTGCCGTTTTGCCACGCGTTTCTGCCGTGCATGACTTTCACTGGTAGAAATGTTTTCCATTGGGTGGGTCGTCTCATTGAGCGAAGAGTTCCAGGCAAGGGAACTTCACCGAGACGTAAATCTCGTGTATTACGAAAACGTTTGAAGTCATTTGAAATTCGGATTCATATAGAGAACATCGATATCTAACTTATGTCATACCATGTTAGCGGTGGTATGGCGCAAGTTAGACCTCGTCGTAGAGAACTTAGCGGTTTCCCAGCACCAACTTCCGCTGGTGACCATGTAAAAACATATGTGAAGTTCGTAAATAAAAGTTGAGTAGCTGCTGAAGCCGAAATCCACTCTGAACTGGCCCCTCTGTTCGGATACGAGACTGTAAAGGTCACCGACATCTCAGAAACGAATTCACGACATGGCACGCAGTCACGGCGTCGATTCCGAACGAAAACTGTGTAATAAACTTTGATGATGTGCTTGACCCCCGAAGAGGCAGAAGTTGTTTCCTCCCGAAAGGACACCGCAGCGTTCCCATGGGACACTCGAATTTGCCATCAGCTGAAAAATGTTTCCATGAGAAACGTCTTCATATGTCCTCGTCTAGGCTGAATGCGCCTAGTAGAATATGCGTCGATATTTGAACGCTCAAGATTTAAGCGTTCGAAACCCGATTATTTCGACGACTGACGCCAGCGAGTTGCAGACGCCAGCATGGAGATGAGCTGAAGGCAGCATCTGCTTCTGAAGTGGTACGTCGTCAGTTCCTGACCACGGCCTGAATCTTGTAGTTCAAGGTCTCAATGAGATGGAGTCCTACACTACCATGCCACAGATCTTTGTCCTGACGTCCGGAGTCCGTTGACATATTTCGTCTCTAACCTGTAGGAGAAACGAATAGGTCCACGTTTCGTTGCCGAGAGATGTCGGACTGGCGGACGGGAATTTCCGATTTGACCACTCGGATTTGACGGCGGTGTTGATCAATGCGACAAACTCGGACGGTGTTTGTTCTAGTTAGCCTATGCTAACGACAAAATGGACAACGATGATTTGTAGTTGAGTGATTCATCAGCGTGCTACCATGACAGAATCGGCATATTGTGACATCTCATATAACTGCAGGCCTCGACTCAAGGTCACATGCTGGACGTGCCTGTCCAGTACCCTATATTTCATTTGCTCTATTAATGAAACCTCTTTTTTGTCACTAGTCGCGTTGTGGTCCGCGTTCATCATGGTCTTGTAACCTTTTTCTCGCGTACGGTCTTCACTGCGTAGGCGTACAGGAAGTAGAGACCTGATATGCGTGTCGCTCTATCGCATTTTTCTCTATCTCGAAACTGTCAGCGTTTCTTGTGAATATTCTGCAAACGACCGACCTCCTCCTGCCCAGCGGTCGGTCGCCTGCCCGACGCTCGAGACCTCACGCGAGCGAAACACGCAATGGCTCATCTGGAGCTGCAGCCTAATCCACCTGCGTCGCGTGCAGTTAAACTGGACATCTGCTTTTCTTCTGGTGAACGTCCGCATTTTACCAAGTCCGCTCCGTTCTACGCCGGCCGCCACGCGCCGGCCGCCACGCGCCGGCCTAGAAGCTATCGAGGCTATTTTCGACTCTCACCCGGCCTTCTCCTCCGTGCGTATGCCATAGCGCGGGCAGATTTTGAACGTCACTAGCAAAACGTCCATAGATAGATCTTCGGCGTTGAACGAGGTTCCTCGCCCGCCCACGGCATAGCGATCGCTGTTGTTGTGGCGTTCTCCGTAGTCACCAATGGGGCGATCGCTGGCAACGCTCAAAGACCAGCCTCTCCCCCACAACCGGCCGGATACCACCGATCAGTCGGCCCATAAAACCCATTCGGGTCCCCTTCGGGCCCGGGGCGTCACTCTCTGTTTCGGCATTTACTATGACAATATCCCAAATGCCCTCTCGGCCAGCGGTGCCCTGCCGCGCACGCAGGCCGTAGGGCGTTCCGCGAGCCTCGGGCGGGTGTCAGACCCGTCGTCTCGTATCGTTTTCGCTCGTTACGGGACGAACGACCCACCGGTGACGCTCGACACTCCGACTAGCCACCATCAACCACGCGAGTGTCCCCAGCTCGGTCCAACCAAAACAGGGGCAAATAGGCGTCGACCAGCCGCGTTCACCCTCTCCTCAACACCAGGCGACGGTGGCCGCGGCGTCGTCGCACAATATAAATAGAAAATCGCTTGTCGCTCGTGGCTCAGTCGCGCATCCGCATTCCTTGAGATATTCGACGCGCCCGTGGGGGCTACGCTGATGGTGACGCCACCACCCACCGCGACATTAACAACAGCGACGACGACGACAAAGCAAGGCAACAACAGCACGAAAAGCATCAATAAGAACAACATCGACGACGATGATGAACAGCTGCAACAACAACAGAAAACGACGACAGAAAAATAGCAGCAGAAGCAGCCTAAAAACGAAGCTACGTCCAATTTGCACATCCGAAGAACAACATCAATAAAGGAGGGGCCGTTGGAAACGAGCGCATTCAATCAAGAAGAGTGTCCTTCGCAGAGGAATTGGGGGCATGTCAGGTGACCGCCTACAGATGGGGGAGCGTCGTCGTTGCGCATTTATGGGGTTTCGCTTTAGCAGGTGTAACGCAACAACAGCTGCCGTTAGCCGAACTAGGCTGCCATTAAAGATACAGTCGCCACTCACGATGGCGAGTTAGCCTTTGAAAAGCGTCTTGACGCGTACGTACGCCAGTGGATAAAGGTCGTATGCAAATAGCCGCTGCCTAAAGCCGATTTAGGTCGTCGATTTCAGTCGACAGAAAGATGGGCGCGATCCGTTTGATCGAAGTCAGTTAGCCTACGAATTTGCACACGCCATTTATTGCACTCACCCGGACCTGCTTTCGGATACGAGCCACGGTCGTGTTCGGTAGTAGCTGGTTTAAAGCTGCCTCTGTTTATCCGCTTACGGCAATCTCGAGCCTTTCGGTTGGCCGTAACGTTTTGTTCTACTGACCCAGATGAACAATTCGACGTTGAATCCGTCTGTGTAGGTCCGACTGTGTGGACTGATCGAAAAAAGACACTGCGGTCCCGTCTGAGGTTTTGTCTTCTCGAAAGGTTCATCTTAATCGCTTCAATCGGCGATCAGCGAAAGCTCGTTTTGTCTAGCGTACGTGTTTGTATGAAGGAAATGACATATTTTGTTTGAGCAGTTCAGTGCGGCAGGTCGGTCGACAGGATCCGTCTCGACGACGCCGTACAGGCGCAATACCGAACAGCTGACAGGTTGCTCCGCGCATGGGAATCATTGAATACGAACAAATTCTAGCTACTAAGCTTGGAGCCGCCTCGCGGCCATTACGGCCGAACTCTTTAAGAACATAACGCACACACACACACGAGAACAGATATGTCACCCGCGGGATTTGAGCCGGTTAGCGCCAAATTTCCCCCAAGATTTTCAACTACATGGTCTGAGTCTCCGTTATTCAGTTAGCTTAACCTCAGCGATATTCACCGCTTCCAGGCCGACTCTCAAATAGGCTCCTGTGCGCAGGCCTACACACACACAACCGTGAACACTGTTAAGACCAGTTTGTCCAAGGCACACACACACACACACAACCGTGAAAACTGCTAAGACCAGTTTGTCCAAGACACACACACACACAACCGTGAAAACTGCTAAGACCAGTTTGTCCAAGGCACACACACACACACACAACCGTGAACACTGTTAAGACCAGTTTGTCCAAGGCACACACACACACACACACAACCGTGAAAACTGCTAAGACCAGTTTGTCCAAGACACACACACACACACACACACACAACCGTGAAAACTGCTAAGACCAGTTTGTCCAAGGCACACACACACACACTCACACAACCGTGAAAACTGCTAAGACCAGTTTGTCCAAGACACACACACACACTCACACAACCGTGAAAACTGCTAAGACCAGTTTGTCCAAGACACACACACACAACCGTGAACACTGTTAAGACCAGTTTGTCCAAGACACACACACACACACACACAACCGTGAAAACTGCTAAGACCAGTTTGTCCAAGGCACACACACACACGCACACCCCCATCTCTACGTGGTTTCCCCTCTGGAGCCTTCGTTCCTTAGTCAGCGACCCGCCACTGGTCAGATGGCTTCTTTCCACAGCGTCCCAGCGTCGACGCCATTTGTTGTAACGCCATCGCGATGGCGCAACGTCATCCCGGCACGACGTCGACCAGTTCAATTTGACACCTCGTAATGAGTAATGAGGTCCATGAAAGGCAGCCAGAGTTCGTCGGGACGCAGGCGTTTGTGGCTTTGGCGTCACGCTCGCCGCATGAAAAGTTGTGCTCGCCGTTATGCAGACACCCTCGTCGTTATGACATATTTTACCCTAGAGTCCATTCGCTTGGAAATCTGATCACTATGAAGTTCAGTCAGCATCTTCAGGACACTTCTGTCGCACGAATGTCTCCTAATTGAGCCTGATCATGTACTTTTTTCATGTTAAAACCACACCATCTGCCCATCCCTAGCGAGTATCACTGGGCCTAGGGCCTAGGACAGCCAACGAAAAAGGACGAACAACCTAAAATGACTCGATAGTGGTAAACGCCACCTAAATGTCACCTACTCAGCAGATATCCGGCCTACTCGTGCGGCCACACGCTTAGTCCTGTCGGGGTATCAGGCCTGATCCAATATCGTCTGATATTGGATATATCGATCCTCGTCCACGGATGGCTTGCAGGACCTCGCGCGATCCTTCTGCTTTTCCAGGACAAACAAGCCCTGGATCGCAAAGCTGGACGATTGCCTCGTATAGGCCTGCCAATGTAGTTAGTGGCCGTGACTGAAGGCCATGGCCACTCGCAGGCACACGATGTCCTGAACAGGACTTTGTCGGCTCATACTAAAGTGTGCTTGAGTGCAGTCCGACGCGAGAGCGATCTCCGCCCAGCTCAGGCACTCAGACCAGATCCATTTTCCAGAAATCGACATGTGCAGTGAACGCATGTTAGTCAAGTCGACCAGGACTTTGTGAATTTTGATGCAATTGAAACTTCAAGTTAGACGATCATATGAACGATAACGACGATCGAAATAACAATAATCTACTTGTAACGAACACGTCGAGGGAATGCTAAAGCCATAGAACAGCAGAATTACGACGAGTCAGCGGACGCGTCGTACACAGGACAAATATGAATGTAAGTTTATTTGATCTCAGCGTCAATTTATTATGACACTCCATAGACTCAGCATGGCCGTTTCGTTTGCACAGAATTTCGCATGGGCGATCAATATATATATATATATATATATATATATGTGTGTGTGTGTGTGTGTGTGTGTGTATG
>MNPL01027318.1:24323-37412 GCA_002081605.1 Tropilaelaps mercedesae
TTCGGCTTACCTTTCATCGCGACGTGTTCATGTCTCTTCTGCGCTCTCGCTTGACATTTCGGAGTTCATCGGCTGAAGGGTGCACGAGCGTATTTCGCTGCACTCACCATGAGAGTAGTCGGTCGACAGAAGTCGTCGCACGCGTCATTTCCATGATGACACTCTGCCATAAAACAGGAAGCTCTGATCAGTTCAGACGGTAGGTCTGTTCATGTGGAACAGCTCCATCTGGAAGATGCCGGAAACGGAATCTGCTGGAGGCCGAGGCGGTCAACATAACTGCAGAAAGAGTTGATTTGTTGATTTACTCTCATGCTTATTCGTGTGATGCGACATGTTTCGGTCGTTGTACCACTCTTCTGCACTACGAGACCATCTCGTTTTCCGTGTCCTGTTTCTGTGTTCGATCTACGTCGTGCAGCGTCAGTCTGTTGCCATCACGTCGCTCTGAAGGCCGACCTTTCTTTCTAGACAAATGCTAAAGGCCGACGGTCAAGGCTGGTTCTGCGTTCCGGCTCGACTGGAACGGGCCGCCACCAGATCGTGTCCATCGCCTACACGGGATTTGCTCAGAGT
The DNA here is from genome assembly GCA_002081605.1 of Tropilaelaps mercedesae. NCBI lineage: Eukaryota > Metazoa > Arthropoda > Arachnida > Mesostigmata > Laelapidae > Tropilaelaps > Tropilaelaps mercedesae. The sequence continues at coordinate 24,900 of MNPL01027318.1, forward strand.
TGCAGTTTCCCACGATGGACGGTCTGATCGACGTCTTTTCGATGAGACCAATTGACCCGACTAGGCGTTCATGATGCTGAACTTGACGAGCACGTTCGGACACACACAAGGACAGACGCATTTCGTTTGATTGCTGGCGCCTGTTAACGAAGGCCAGATCTGGCCAGATCGGACTTCGGTCCGGCTGAAGCGTGACCATTCGGAAATAACGGGATAGCGATGATCCTACGGTAGACATCGGCCGGGCCGCGAAAACCGAGCAAAAGTCCGAGCCTCAGTCGTGCGGTCATAGGAAGAGCCGCCACCACCACCTTGGACGAGGTCGTCCGCCTGCCCCGCGTGCCAGAGGACGGCACGGACTTTCGAACTTCGCTTCCTGCGAACGGTGTTCCCCTACGTCGTGACGTTCCGAGACGTCGTTGCGGTGGAAGCGGCGTGACAATCCTTCGGCAGGAGATATCCAGCTCTGCATTGGGCTTCGAGCTGAAGCCGTAGAGACTGCCGACTGCCTCGAGATACGTCGCGTCACGTTCGACGAGACGTCGAATAGCCGTAATGCAGCGTACAATCACCAGATTGTCGTTATTGTGCTGGCGGTCGATGGATCGATGACTGAATGTTAGCGTGACAATGCCAAGATGGCGGCTTTGCGCTCCGTATTCGTGTCGATCATGTCTAGTGAAGAGGTTGTTTCTCGGCGGTTACTGCCAGGTATGTTCGACCACTGCGGATATATTTTTGCGCTGCGTCGGCGTAGTATAGTTGAGAAATATGACTAGGGCTGACCGTGAGCTAGGATTTGACGTCGACAGTACCGCCTGTTGCATTATTTCGTGAGGCGAATCCCAGAAATATGAATGTGTAACGGACGGGGATCGACCGCCCGTCCGCCTACCTCCGGTCTCTTTCGGCCTTTTTGGGCCGTTCTCACCAAGCAAGTTCGTAATGGCTCGTGCTTCGAGCAACCCTAACAAAGGGTTGGGCTAGCAAGAAAACGTTCGACAAACTCGACGACTACTGATACTTGACGGGGTTAGTCAGAATATTAGATTCCGGCCATGTCCGGTAGCTTTGCAGGCATATTTGCTTGACCGCCGCCTCACCTACAGACTTTGCCCAGAGCAATCAGGTGGACGGGCCCTGCGCTGGGAGCTGCGTGGAGGGCGTCAGAGAGAATCTCTACCACCACGGCTATAGTAACTACACCTCTACCAGGACGGCGACCTATGCTCTAGTTATTGTAAAATACAGCTACGAGCTATGTATAAATAAATCGCTAATCTACGCGCAACACCGTTGGTTAGAGGCGGTTGCAATCGACCGGCGCTGTGGTGAACTACTCTTTTTCGAAGTAACCTGACCGCGGCTTTTAGCCTCCTCGAGACTAAAGGAAGAGCGAAAAGTGTCGCACTCTAATTTGTGCGGACCCTTGTGACGTTTGGGGCCTCCTCCTAAACGCATGAAATTAAACAAAAAACAGGTATTTCATTAGAAGCCGATTGTTCGTGCCCAATTGCCGAGCAACCGTTTTTTTCTTTTTAAATTTCGCGGGTTGGACATCTAACTAACTAACTAACTAATAAATGACTAACCGAATCCGCAAAATTTAGAAAAAAACACAGGCTTTTTTGTTAGAAGTCGACCCTTCGTGTCCAAACATCGAATAACATGCGAATTAACGCACATGGACGGGGTTCGTAGCTCTCGTAGGAATCTCACCCGCATTCACTGGATTTTTTTTTGTCACAAATAAAAGAGACCGCTCCTTATAAAACGCACGCGTTATCACTGGGAACGTCCAGTCGCTTTAGAGATTACGCCAATGCTGGCGTTTGTCCCTGTTCAAACAGTCACTCAGTCATCGTTTAGCAACCAATCACGATCAATCCGACCTCTCCGTTGCGTGCGACGGCCACTCCGCGAGTGGCCAGCCAGTCGCCTTCCATTCTAGCGCCGATAACATCTCATCTGTACGGGCAGCTTTTTTGGTTTCGCGTTTAGACAATGCAGCTCCAATCCGCGCGTCACAATAGGGGACTCACCTCTGAGCAGTCGCTTTCCTGCCGACGTCGTCCACGAAACTGTTCGATGTATCTATCCCTCGCCTGCAAAATACGTTGACGTACGGGACCGACGCTGAAGGTTGTTGCTGACGTGTTAATGACCAACAACTTTGGATATTTTTAGGTGGTCCAGGCGAGGGACGATGCTGGCGAACGCTGTTCTGCTGGAATGGAACGAACGCTCGACGCGTAGTCCAGTCGACAAGGACATTGAATAGGAAATTAGGTGTTTTCTTCTGCTCCCCTTTCTCTCGTCCTGGTCTTTCTGTATAATCACACAGAATGCACTTGTAGTAAGTTTTTCGTAGCGAAGTGTTCGTATACACTGGCACGAAAATCTGCTGTTGTTGAAATTTGTTGTTGGCTTTTTAGTGGCCATCGAGACGCATCCCCGTCGGAATGGTTGGTTTAATTGGACGAGCCTTCAGCGATTGCGGTCAGAACCTTTACCATGGCGAGATGAAGCGGAGTGAGATCTTCACCGTGATCTTCCAGTACGGTCTGAGTGTTTACGCCATCTCCAGGACCGGACCGCTAGCCAAAATCTCACCGAAGGTCGAGGACCTGCACTCATACGATTTTGAATTGCATGTCGAACGCGAAGGGACAACCGGTACCGCGAGAGGCGTCCTGCCAGGAGAAAAAGCCCCGACGGAAGTTCTCCTTCAGGTGCCCACCTGGAGGACACCTGTAAACGTGATGGCTTTTTGCGCTGCTTGACTCCGTTTTGTGTACGCAACGTTAGAAAAGTCAGTGGCAATTTCAGCTCAATTTCACACTGGCGGCAGGCGAAAGCTCTCTCTTTAGTCCTTGACATTCGCAGAAAGGTCAGAAGCGTTTGCGGGAGACACTTTGGCGAGTGCACGAGCACCTCTGTGGAACAATCCGTAGTGGAACACTGTTTTTCCAGCAAAAAATTCGTGTTTTCCACAACTTTCGGCCTCGTGTCGTTAGAGTTCATATTAGTGCGTTCGTACTGTCATCGGTTATTACGTTCTGGGCAAACTTCTGCTGACGTCGTGGTTTTTTGTCCTCCATTGTCTTGTAAAAAACGCTAGCGTCATCGGCTAGCGAACTGGTTTCAGGACGCTGGACATCGATCTATTCATGTACTTGACGCGTTGCAGTGCACTAATAGTCGGACGAGTGTCTACGATCGAACGGAAATTCTGATCCGACCTGAGCATACTCACCGCAGGCGCAACACAGGACGCCAGAAATCGCAGTGTTTCCCTAATTTTCGACGCGCTCCTTCTAGCGTGTCGCTCGTGAGTCGAATCGGTCCTGATGTGGACTGGCGGTTCCGGTGTGCGCCTCGCCGGGGAACGCTGTGGCAAACAAGGTCTGTCGTTCAGTGCAGAATAAACACGTGACACGTTTCGTCGTCCGCGACGGAAGTTCGCACGGCTCACGTGCCTGTCCTCTGGGCATCATCCTCAGAGGACGCTGCAGACGACGTCTAATCGCTGAGCTGCTATCCGAGCGCGAATTGGTCTTGTTGCTTGGTCAGAGGGAACGACTTCGAGGTTGCGTGTCGATTCGAAGCCCATTCAGGACAATCGGTCAAAACAAAGAAACGTGTACACGGCAAGCGTAGGCTGAACTGTAGGTGAAGTTTTGCGATATTTTCGCTTTTAATATCTGTTGTTTGTTGCTCAGCATTTGAACGTATCGCACGTGTATTTTCAGCTGTTTCTGGTGTCAATGTTGGTAGCGTGATTTCGCCCCTACGAATCGTTTCTCCATCATGCTAAATAATGGCAAAACATCGATTACGAGGGTCACGGCTGAAAGGCTCCGGTTCTGGCGAAAATATGCAAATATTTCGTGTAAGTCCGGCCTTCGCGCGAAATTCCTGCTCGTCTCATGTCAGCTACTACTTGTTGCTATGCCATGTGCAGCCACATGGAAACCACGTTCTGCAAGATTTGGTAGCGCTTCATTCTTCAATCAGACTCGAAAACTTCGGCACTATCTGAATGACAACATATAGTGTCTTCATCAGATTGACTCTTTAGTGAAGAGTGACATTCTCTAGTGGTCCAATTTAACACTGGCTCGTGCTAGGGATCTCTGCAGGACGATCTTCGATAGCAACGGGGCTTACGCTAGGGACTGGCTGATAGCGGTCTCAGCCGACGCGGTCTACTTACGCGGGGATCAACAGAGGCCTGTCAGAGGCCAAAGTGTTGACTTCTGTTCGGTCAATAACGAAGAGCCGAATCACCCGTATCCGAAAATGTCATCATACGTACGACATGCGACATGCATGTTTAATGAAAGCCGTTTATTGAACAAGTCCGCACGTTTAAAGTACTCCTCAGCTGGATACAAAAATATGGCCGTATATTGGCTAAGCGTTGTCCAATAAAAATCTATTGGTTTATTTGTTGATTATATATAATGATGCCAGAAGTGTGCTGAAATGATAATCTAAGCGCATGAACCGGCTCAATACAGATGCACGTTTCTAATTAAAAAGTATATGTCAGAAAGAGAAAAATTGTATGAAAAAAAAAAATATATATATATATATAAGCTAAGTAGGTATTGCAATCCAGCAAGTTTGTCGGACATGACTACAGAATTCTCGTGAACTGCTGTACCATTCGATCAAGCATTGAAAAATGTGCTTTTTAAATCTGAAAAATAGAAACAATTTGAAAAGTCCTCTCCTTCACCCGAGGTACAGTCGTCGAATCATTTCGAGCTGGGACATACAAAATATGTTACACCACGCATCAGCTATGCGTGGACGAATTGCACGTAAAACGCAGCTTTCACACGACACCCGCCACGTATTCGCTCGGCCGCCACGCACGGCACTCGTTGACAGACATCTGACTCTGGAGAGGCCATTCCGCTCTCCAGAGTCCGCTGAAACATTGACCTTCGCACGTCGCTCGTATTCGTTTACCCCCGTCTTTGTGCGCGCTAACACGAGGGAAACGGTAACACGCGTATATACTCCTTAAATATTTCGTTGCGCCGCGTGTAAACGCCGCTTATACGGCCCAAACACTCGAGAAGCAAACAACGATCCAGCAAAACAAACTCTGCCAATTCCAACATGGTCGGGCGAGGCGGTGTTTCAGCCGGCGGTGACAAGCTGAGAAGTTGAGGAGCTTCATCACGTGAGTACAACCAAAGCGGACAGAAGTTTGGAGCGTTCGTTAAAGCTGCGCAGCCGAACTTACGATTCGAATAGGAAGTATGTGGCTGATTAATTTCGGCTGCTTTTCCGCTTCTGTCCTGGCCACTACGATATACGCGTGTCCTACATGCCCGAAATAGGCCAGTCAGTGTTTCCTTCTCGAATCCGTCAAATAGAAATGGACTTCGTTATCACTGCAATTGTTCGTTGTTCACGAGAACTTCACTGTCCAGCTAAACACGATGGGGAAGGCTTTAGCGTTCTGTGGAGCTAATTAATCTCATCTCTCGCTAATTAATCTAGCGCAGTGTCCCAGCCTTACTTTATGTACTCGTGACTATTTAATGTAACTGATGTTGCGCGATTCGAATCAACTACCATGCCAGGACTCTAATGCAATGCCACCAATGGCTTTCCAGTGTCCGAACGAAACACGCGCCAATACCTCAAGCCATGACGTCGACATATCTGCAATCATTTTACATTGAATGGCGATAGCCATCGCTTGCATTTAGCCCCTGTTTAGCTCTCATGTGTGGACGCTGTCTACACGTACAGTACACGTATAGCTAGACTATAGCCTAACCCTTCGTGCGCTGCTGACGCCCGTTAAAAAAAAGTATGATCGTGCACAGGAACAGCCATTAGTAACTTCGTCTGGATGACCAGGGGCTCGCGGCGAACGCAGCAGAGTTTGGCTCACGACGGCTTGAGGCGGTTGACAGACTGGAGGACTGACATCTTCGGCCAGTTAGGTCTGTCTGAACGACTGACGTGCCGATGCGTGGCTGATCCTTGCTCGCGATGTTGACCTTCATGCCCCAGGCTGTGGTCTGCGGCGGCGCCATGTTTTCCTGCCTGATCCTGAGTGGAATCATAAACCTGTCGCGGTCGATCATGTGCAGGTTTCGTTGCCGCTCGTCGAAAGATGACAGGTATGTCACGTTAGGCTTTGGCAGGGTTTCATGCGTTCCGTACAGTAGCCATTGGCATGCGTCTTCGTTCGTTTGCCTTCGCTTCGTCGTCTATGGGTCATCTTCTGCATTATTGGACCATGCGCATGCGTCATAGATATCTTTTCGTTATGTTCGGGAACAGCTGAATGGTATTGCGGGGGTTAAACCTGCTCTGGCCAGACAGTCAACGATAAAGGAAGTAGGTTTAGCCGCCCACAAGATTGTTCTACAACTGGGTTCTATACAACACGGTTTTAGAGCTTGATTACGAAAAATCGGAGCTAACTTATCCATAGTTTTGCAAGAACTTAGGCGGTTTAAAGCTTGCAGTTTCTGCAACAAACCGGCATTCGTATCGCTTGATACAAACGTGTCTTAGAGTCGTAAATCAGGGGACATGTTTTGGGCTGACGGGTAATAGCAGTTTCTACCTGACGGAGTTGCGTATGGTCAAAAAAGACGCAAAAACGCCCACAGATGATGGATTCGAGGCAATTCCCAATTGGGCGGGCCTGATTGCCACGCACAACAATCTCACGTTGCTCTTTGCAGCAGTATGTGGTCGGACGTGATGAAGGGGGCGGTTCGCGTACCCCCCGAAAACCTCTCGCAAATACGAATTTCCGTGACGCCAGCCACCCCGACGGAGACCAGCTCAACCTACGGTCCGTACCACACGTACCAACAAGGATCAACGCATCCGTACGACATCGAGTGAGTAGCTGGCCGTTCGAAGAGTTGATGATGTGAAAAAAACAGGCAAAAATACAAATGTGTAGACATCTATCGGACACGTTTCACAATCAACTGTCAACCACTGATCACAACCCGTTTCCGGGAAGGTGTTCAAAGGTTGATTTTTTCGAAGGTTTTTGAAAAGCCGATTTCTGAGAAAAAGTTCAACCTGATTTCTTTCGACGGCTAGCCTTGAGACATTGTAAAATCATTTTCAAGGAGATGATATCGTTAATTCGGGAGGTGAATTCATTGTTCGACGGTTGACGCACTCGAAGGTTATGCATCGATCGTATTACACAATGAAATGCACATAATGCTCGTAGGTTTGTGACCTATTGTCAAGGTCGTTTTGTTTCACTTCAAATCATCAGGTTCAATGGAAGCCGATAAAGAAGAATACAGTGTAAGACAGGTTAGAATTGTGTCAAACTGTGATAGAAGTTGGAGATAATCGTACAAACATAATATTGGCTAGAAAATACGCCCGGATTCGGTTTTCATCAGGCATAAAACACCAGATTTTCATGTAAATTTTCAACCTCGGCATAAAACGATTGAACGCAGACTAGTTCTAGTATGCTAGTTATCGCGTGAATTCCACCGATGTATTCCCCTGAACATTCAACATACGTTTTAGTTTCGTAATAGACCAAGTTACGCTAGTATGCTCGTTACGAGTGCCGAGTTTCTAAATTCGTTCGGACGTCGTGTTTTTATGCCATGCTTAGTGTCTCCCTAGATCCGCCGTTTACGAAAAGTTTCATGTTAAATGGAGATGCCATCGGATCACGTTGGTAGGCTACCACGCATTGACATTAGAAACGCTGTTCCCTAGAAGAGCCTTCTCAGGTAAGCATCTTCGTCCTATGGCTGACTATTCATTCGATCTATTCATTTTAATGAGAGTATGCACGTGAATTTGTGATTGTTCGACCCGTACCGCTAACATGGGCGGCATCGGACGCAATCTTTGAGTGATGTTTACGCGGTACCCGTATAGCGATACGTTATTTGGAACCGTTTCTCTCTATATTTTGATTCGTTGGTTTTATTTTTTACCGAATTGCGTCGTCTACCCTTAAAAAAAAAGAAGAAGTCTGCTCTAAAGTTGAATTTGTTATATATTATTATCAGTAGTATTATCATATATATATATATAGATATAGATATATATAGTACTGTTGAAAATGAATAATTGATATGTGATAAAATGTGTAGTATGTGATAAAACGAAGGTTTATTCGTTTTACACGCTTTTAGAATAGTGATGACTTCACATGGATCTGTTCAATTATTTGTTAGTCTGTAAGCGTATTACTGTACAGTAACATCATGCCATTAAACAAGCGACTACAACCCACAGCAGCGGTCTTACGCGATCCGTTTGAGCTAAACAAATTTCGGCCTTTATTTTACCTCTGCAGACATCGACACTCGCGTTATGTCTACGCTTCGCTCACGCCGCACGGTCTCGTAACGGCTATCTGACTACTCCGTCTCTCATTTAGAGCACCCCTGAAGCACCAGAAAACAACTCATCGCACCCCACTACAAACGTTGTACGAGTGTAGTGGCTTGATAGATGCGGGAGATCCTTAAAGTGGACGCAAAACATAGACGTACTTGTGAGCGGCAATACTTTCCTCAGTTGTCCTCAACAGAGTCAACAAAGATCAACAAAATACCCTCGACGGTCATAGCTACAAAGCGACGGTGGAGGTATTTGACATTCGCTTTCGAAGCGTTTTTTTAAACTCACACCTTGAAAATATCGTTGTGCCTCGTCCGCTATCACTTTGCGCTCAGCTCCATCGACATGCCGCTTGTACACGCGTACCCTTAAAAGTGAACTGCGTCGTTGGCAAGTTCCAATAAACAAGTTACTCGAGACGGAATGCTACAGTCATACTCGAAATCCGATAGCAGCCTGCCCAGTCAGCTACCTTGAGGGTTGGCATACGGACTGATTGACTGCATCGATGAAGCTCATGATGATAATAATTGAGCCACAGGATAATTCTGTCAACAGTTGACATGTTGAGAAAAGGAATGTCGATTCGATGCGGTGAAGCCATTTCGCCCTGGTTGATTGCTTGATTGCCTCTCAATGACGATGGCTCGCACGATAACGACGCATCGCGATAACATTTTGTGACAGTCAGAACCGTCGATAGAAGATGTCGAAGATGTACGAATTGATGTTCTATTTGTTTTTTTTTTTTTGTTTCTCAAAATATAGAAAAAGGTATGACCACAGTTTTAGAATTTGTGTACTTGTGTACGTGTGTGGGATTACCTGTATAATGGAGAGCAGAGAATATGCCCGTGAAACCCGAATTTTAAATTGGACTGAATAAAAAGTGTACTTGAGATTATAGAGACCTTGATGGATTAATTTTTATCGGACATTACATAGTGAACGTAATCGTTGTACGATGCGTACATGTTTAGCTGCTTCATTCTCTGTACGTTTGTGTAGCAACTGGTGTTTTTGATGAAAATTTCGTTAATTCATAATCGTTCGGAGTTTTTAATGCAATGAAGTTCAGCCCCAATGTATATGTACATCCCTTTTCAGCGTCTTTTCCACCCTTTTGGCTGACTAGTGTAACGAAGCACTTCCTCAGGAGGTATTTGTCGTTTTGAAGTTCCAGTGATTTCCATCACCTACCTTTCAGGTGCAATGGGCCTTCAAAAGGTTCATTACCGCGGCTAGGACTCAAATTGCTTCGGTTTGTTTGGCAATAGACGGCCGTTTTACCGCTCACGCCACCCTCGGAAGCCAATCTCACATTTGGAGAGCGACTAAATAGTACTAAAAGGCCACGCCAAACAATGCGGGTATGTCCGATTCGGCACGTCAGAGCAGACGCACTTACGACGCCGATCGGTTTGGTGGTTACTTTTCTCGGCATGCCAAACGAGAATACTGTCATGGTTTTTCTGACTGTTGAAAATTGTGTTTGTTTCGTATTGTCAACCGCCATCGGCGTGTCCAGCTGGACGTAGCGTGGCGCACGTGTGGCTTTAGCCGGCACGAGAAACGCTGTAGTGTTGGTCGTTTTTTGGAAATGTTTGCTTCTGCTGTCAGCAGATGGGCACGAATAGCTGCTAAGCTGGAAACGAACCGATTGGCCTGTGAGTCGGAGGGTTCTGCACCGGGTTTTGGCCGTATGTGGTAAATGATTTATTAAGAAATAAGGGGTGCAAAGTAGGACACCAGCCAGATGGTCCTTGTCGCGATTGGCATGTTAGCAAATGGCGCGTTCATCCCCGCGAATCTTGCTAAAGGCTTGCCGGAGCTTCGACCACGCCAGGAACTGCGTGTTCCTTCTGACCTTCACGTCCGGTGGAAGGTCTACGACGTATTCGACGTGTGTCGTCCGAATTAGATGACGACTACTCAGATGATGACGATTATGCCGTGGGCACCCCACATGTATCGGGTATTGGACACGATGGGATTTTTCTCACGGCCGGCACGATGCATTCAGCGGAACACAGACGATTTACATCGACAGAGGGATCGCTAGCATACTATTACCAAAACAACAACAACAAAAAAAAACTCACGAGAGTCTACCACTATTATCATTATTATTATTATTATTATTATTTAGTATTATTATTATTATTATTATTATTATTATTATTATTATTGCTGTTTTCCTTTTGTCACATACATTCCCTGTTGTTTGCCCACAATCGTTCTCTCCGCTATCGTCCATTGTTCGCTGCCTTCTTAGTTATTATAATATTATTTTATGAATTGTCATCGTTACCAGTTACACGCATTGTGTGTACCGCTGTTCCCTTATGTCACATATGTACAACGATGTTTATGCCAGCCTGAAGGTCAAATGGCGACTTAGGATAAAGCACGCTGCTGCCCTGGTCAACAGAGCCGCATCTGCCGCCAGAACGACGCGTCGCGGCCGATCCACGCGGCTACTGGTGGTGTGTGTTATGGGTTAGTTTGGCGTTATTACGACGCGTGTTATTACCGCGACAGTTGACGGGTGTCGTGTGCACCCATCACATCTTCTATTCTCGTGCTTCAATCTATGTCCCCCGGTATTTGGAGCTGTTCGTTGTCCCCCGAATCCTGCGCTACGACGACGTTACGACGCGCGACGCGAACGTGTAAACGCGCGGTCCGCTGTGAGGTTGTGTTGTTTAGGTCTGCTGCCTAGAAAGTGACATCCTTTGGCTCCAAGAACAAATTGGTCAAGGTTGATTTGACGCTGAACTTGTCCTGACTGTGCTGGGGAACGTTTTTGTGAATCAGATCGTAAATTTGACGCCAGTATAAACTGTGCATTGATTTTCTCTCTGGTCGATGCTGTCTCGGGTGACATTTGCCCTCACTTCATGTACTTTCCATGACGCCAAGCAGATGGAGATGTTGACAATTGACCAGTTTGCATGCTTCCAGCCTGTGCGTTAGCTGGAAGAACGTGCCACAATAAACCGGATTGTGTATTCAAGAAAAAAAAAAAAAAACTAATTTCCTTAATTGTTTTTCTTTTAGTACAAAAACAACGTAATCTGAACACGCGACGAACGGATAATTAGCGATTACATTTCTCTACAACAAAAAACATCTGCCTTGCCGAGTACACAACGGTGGCGCCATAGTTAAGGGACAATCGGCGTCTCCTGGACGCGACACTGTTCAGGATTATTTCGGATTTCCGCTTTCGTTATATCGTCCGCAGACGTGTGTCTTGATTAGTAGCTGCTTGTGAGAAGAAAATACCTATCGATATAGCGCTAAGCCTTACACGACGACGACGACAAGCAAGCAATGTTGCATTTATTGATTCGTTCGACTTCTGACGATTTTCTGCTTAATCGTGCATTCTCGTATTCCGCTTAGCTTTTCTCTCGGTGTCCTCCCTATTTAGCCGTGTCACCCTTTCCCGTTTCTCTCTCTCTCTCTCTCTGTGTCTCTCTATCTTTATTTTTTTCCTTGCGTCTTGGGTGTTCGCGTTGAGCCGTTGGCAAGCGTGTTTTGGACCCCGCAAATCCCAGCAAATGAACCGTTGATCTCTGCTAAGCACAACCGTCGGGCCAGGGGTCTGACCACTTGGTCACGCTGTGGCATCTGCGTGTTCATCCATGCTGCATAAATAACGTGCACGTCTCCCTGAAAGCCGACCTAGAAGCAGGAACTCGGCTTAGATTTGCTCGGATCCCGATAGAAGGAACGTAACGATTAGCGATAGCTGACACGGACCTCACAAATGTGCCCGAATTGGTTCGTTGCGACTCATCAGCATTGGCTGGTCGCATCGCCGCTTCTTCTCGTTTCAGCCTGTTCGTACGGTCTTTGTGTGCGTGATGTCGTCTAGGTAAAGTCTGCAACAGCCGAAACTGCAACGGCCGGAGCTGCAACGGCCGAAGCTGCAACGGCCGAAGCTGTAACGGCCAGAGCTGCAACGGCCGAAGCTGCAACGGTCGAAGCTGCAACGGCCGGAGCTGCAACGGCCGAAGCTGCAACAGCCGGAGCTGCAACGGCCGAAGCTGCAACGGTCGAAGCTGCAACGGCCGAAGCTGCAACGGCCGAAGCTGCAACGGCCGAAGCTGCAACGGCCGAAGC
>MNPL01027350.1:6390-18110 GCA_002081605.1 Tropilaelaps mercedesae
CATCCCCGCGAGTACATTAGTGCAAATCGTTCATCTTATGTCACACATTGCAAATATGCATTTATTAAGTGAATAGAACGGGTGAGTAGGCCCAAGTACGCCTACCGCTTTCTACGGCGATCATTGATGAGATCCAAGCGATTGCACTTCAACTGCCCTCGTATTCTCAGCAAAATAAGAAATGCTCGAGCAAATTGGGATTGCCTATGGATCTTCACAAAGCACCCACGCGTCCATGAAGTCATTGCTACCCGTGTTACATCGACCTTCCGTATAACCATTATATTACAGTAGCACAGCGCAGCTACTACAAATTACTATCACTATTATTACTATTATGGTGATGACCAAATGAACTGCTATGCTCTAAACAAAAGGTGTCTGTGTACCGGCATCTACCTACTCGTACTCAGCGATATGGAAAAGGCAGCAACAACGAACTGTATGCGTGTGTGTGTGTATGTGTGTGTGTGTAACGTGGATGAGAAAGCTGAAACGCTAGTTGCGATAGGATTTCCCCAGACTATATTACAACTTTCCTACTTTCTTTCCACCCGCCGATAGCGACAGGTGGATGCTTCTTTTATGGCCTCATTTTCCTGGCCGGAAAAGGTTCAGGACGACTGCCAGCACCAGCGGACTCTACCGCACACTGGTCATCGGGTGCACCGGCAGCTGATTGCGAAACTGAAGATTTGTCAGTGCCCAACCAAGCAAACGCAACAACGACGTCAACAACGGCAGCTGAAGATGTCGCTGATGTTGCTGTCATCGGCAATTCAGCTCCACAGCAAACGGAGAAAAGCGTCGCACACGCATGGACGGACAGAGAGACAAGCTTAAAGACCTCAGCCGGCAACACCGGCACTAACCATGCCGATGGTCCAATCGAATTGGCAGCGTCTCTTGCGATGGAGGTGCTCAAGACTCATTGGCGCCACCAGAAGCAGCTTCCCAGCGGTGCGGTCACAAGGTAACAATCACTCGGCCGACGACGTAAGGATGGCGACACGAAGGCGCGAAACGTCGATGCTGATAGAAATGCTACCATCATCCTATCCTAATATCGTGTCGTCTAGGGTGGTCGCGCATCCGCTATATGGCCGATGGACTTTTGCAACCGCATCTGAGAAGCAAACAGGGCGATAGTCGAGGTACGGGAGGTAAACCGAAAGCTATCCAAGAAAACTGAATGAGTTATGGATGGTCCGAAGAAATCGGGTGACAAGCAAAATCAGTGTATTGTTAAACGATTCGCATGTCTGGCTTAAAAGGATCAACCTAAAAGAGTTGGGAACACAGCGTGGATAGCGACCACGACTTAGAACTGAACTAGAAAACATGCCCGTTCTGGTCATAAACAACCACAAGTACGAAGGGAACATATTAGCAGAAATGCCGTAAGCGCATTCGCTATAGACATTATGAGTCTACAAGGGTATTCATATCGGAGAGCTCCCGTTAATCAATGGTTCACCAATAGAGCCCACCGCAAGGTCGCAACTAGGTATAACTAGATGGAAGCAACACTAGCAGAGATGAAACTAAAGGGTCAGCTATAAATTCAACTTTTATCATGGGGGTTTTATATGTATGCACTCGACAAATTTCAAACACAGCTACATAAAGCTGTATTACCTGTTACGTTTCCGCCTTGGAACGTTGAGTTATTGCACATACCTACAAAGTGTTGCAAGTTACCAAACAAAGAAATCTTCTGTCACTCGAAGCACCAAAAAGGAAGTTTTGCAATGAAATACATAAACTTCGATAATAAATATCACACACTCACGCACACCCAGATATCACGGAACTATGGCACGCACGGTGGCCGACGAAATGTTTAACATACAGTTTGTCTATTTCAACGCTACATCTGCACAGTATACTATACATACAAATAAGTCCCTCATGTTTTTATATTTGTTTACATTCTTGAAATTATACATTGCCGGTTGATGTACTTTGCATATATAGCTTCGAGCCGAGCACTCTTCTTTGCAGTGATTTGTTGTCTGTGTAGTAGAAAATGCCACTTGAATTCTTTGCATTCCTACGGCTAAAAAACAGGAGTGTTTGCTCCATAGTTGTTACACTTCAACCTTTCAACAACGAAATGGACCTTGAGTGCGAACTAGATAGAAAGTATGTACTAGAGAAACATCTATGAGATTTACTGTTATACAGACAGTACATATGGCACATAATAGTTCATGAAGTTGAATAGTCACACTTAACTCTACTGCAGTGGTATGGCTTCTGCAATCTATTTGTTGCAATCATTGCACTCAAACACAGCGCAAATATTGCACTGTCCGAAAGGAAATAAAGCATATTTAAACAAACGCATTGGCGGTGAGCAGGGTTACTGTTCATCTCCACTATAGCACTGAACACATAAATCCTCATAACACACCTGCATCACGGGTTAGTTTGACTAGAAAAACACCTGTAATTCGCTGAGTATTTAAATGATGAAAATCATCATGAGCTCAAGATTTTACACGACATGTACACCTAGGCAAATTCCGCTTGTGCATCTAAATGAACTCCGCTGCTACGTGGTAACTAAATCCTTCTCTTTCAGCATTTTCATCTTGCAGTCCTACTAGGACCCCATATCCAGACTCAAGAGGCCAGTTAGAATCCATGGCGTGGCCGTTGGAGTTGCTCGTCAGCACTATCTTGATACCTATTCTGACCATTGCCAATTCTGTGGGGGTGATGAGTTCGATTGTGAATGTACAAAGCACTGCTGGTCTTAAAGCGGAGACCACAACTGTCGCATCGGTAAGGCATGTCCCCGGTATGAGTTCTTTCATGGTCCCTGAGAACGTGTTTCTGGTTGAATCTTCTCCCACAGACCATACAACCGTATGGCCGTTCGCCAGTATGTGTACGAAAGTGTACTTTGAGATTTTGCTTCGTAGCGAAGCCGCGCATGCACACGCTGCACCGATGAGGCTTGTCAAAGACCGAGCTTCGAGGCTGGTGAAGGGCTGTGGCCAGGATCACCTGGTTCGGATAGATGTTCTCCACTGAAGCTCCAGCTGAAATTACGACACAAGAGTAGCGTCAAGATCATTGGTACGGCTTAAAATATTTCAGTTGTCTGGCCATGCATTTCGGTATCACAAAAATATGGTTCAAACGGTAGAGCATTGGTCGACACTTAGAACCGGATAATTACGGGACGGTCCACAGACGAATAGTAGCTAAAAAAGAGTTTTCAAAGTTTTTTTCGAAAAGTTTTCCTTGTTTAAAGTATTACAATGCTATAGCATGCGAAGGCTATTACATGCTTCTCTATTAGGGGGTTTAAATGTGTGAATGGGTATGGCATGCAGGACACAGTTTTCTGGTGTGGATTTGAACTCCTTTACTGGCAATAGGTATAGGGCTGAAGATGAAGTGTGCATGTGTGTGGGTGTGTGTGTGTATATAACACGAACAATATCACCTTATGGCCAAATGCAAAAAAAGGACGAATAGGAAACAAGCCTGCAGGCTAAACACGTCTTGCTTTATTTAAAACACACCATTACCAGAACAACAATAAACACACTTTCACCTGCTTCACCAACAAAACATAACGAAAAGTGTCGCAGAGGACTACACGTTCACCTTTATTTTTAGAAGATTTAAAAGTTTCGACATCATTCGTACACGAACGACATGGAACTCCTGCAGAAAACTTTGTACGGCTATATACACTTAACAGCGAACGAATGTGACATATGAAATTATTTTTACAATGATTGGTGCCATAAATAGTCACTAAAGCAATCCTTTCGAGTCGATCTAGCAAGGTTTAAGATACTACATATTTATATACCTTTTGCTATTTATAACAGCAAACGCGATTAAAAACTAAAGTGGCTAGAAAACCAACAGATAGCCGATAGAGTCAGTCGAGTTTAGAGTTTAACCTTATCGTCTGCGGAGGCAAAAGCGTCGACATCATTTTTCTTGACAGTTGAAGTATCTGATTCTTTTCAGCTTTTGGGGTATCTCTTCATGTCTTTGTGATAACTTTCACAGGTACATTTCCTAGAAATATGTTTGTATGATAATCAAATACTGAGCTGCCCGTATGGTTCTTTCGGACCGATGTTTTTCCTTCTATGACCGAAGACTTTCTTATTAGAGAAACAATCTTTACTGTCTTAATAGACAAGCAGCATTAGGCGAATCTTTAACACAACAGTTGTAGTACCAAAGACTTCAAACCACTTCGACAAGAGAAGAAACATGAAACACAGCTGTATTTTAACGTAACCTATGATCGATGCCTCAGGCATAGTAGGTTTAAAGATGGCCTGTGTCACCAGGGTGTATACACCAGGGTAACATACCGTGATATATTCTATTTTAAGAGACAAAGCTTCTACTATTCTACTAAACTTCTACTAAATGAGCGTAGAAAACATATACACTTCGTCTATCTGCATCTAATAGTTATTCATTCCTTCATCTTTAAACGTAAGTTCCCTGATGGGTTTTTGGGGGAGCTACTTCATAGTCTTTCCAAACGTTCCGATCGTTAGTTCTATATTATGAGTACCATAACCCTGAAATACAAGTTAGCTTAAACTGTCAAAAAAGTAATAAAAAAATTATTATCATAATTTTTATTATTATTATTATTATTATTACAGTATTACTGTTTATTAACAATACTAATCACAACATACAAATACTAGTGCGAAAAAGACACACATTATCGACATGAGAGCGCCCATTTATTCGACGAATGACGTACTTATCAGTCGTGTAATTGTTATAATCATATGCAAATGATGCTGCATTAGACGAGCTAGGGTACGATGTACGAGCAAACATATGTTCCAAAGATAGATAAAAAAGACATCCAATGAGAGGAAACTTTGCTCAAAACAACAGCCGTTCGCTTTCCTCTGTAGAACTCGATCAGGGTATCTCGAGCACTCATGTTGTGTAGAATTGTAGTTAGGTCGAAACGAGAGAACGCTCAAATCACCCCGATTATACAGGTATAAGAAGACAGGATGCTTCGACGGCTAATATTAGTAGCCAAATTATGGCTTGCATGTGTCTATAATAGGCCAATCGCTGGTGGACGATCACAACTTATATCTCGATACAATACATTGTTCATATATACTTGATTAAATATATGCTTACGCTTATGAATATGCGGAAAAAGACAATCACATGTGGAGTTGAAAAAATCTTAATGTGTTGGGACTTAGTATTTTTGTACATGTACGATGTTGATTGTTATCTTGACATTCGCTGGGTACAAAATGTTCCGATGGATAACTATGCAAAAGCTGGAGCCAACATTTAAAATACTTAGGCGTTGGTTCACAACGTAGTGAAAAAAAACTGTCCCGCGGAAAAGTTCCGGTTGCAACCCGTACCGCCTCTCTCTGCATAACACACGCTTCTTAAAGGTAAACGCCAATGACGTTGTTAATCGCCTAAAAGGCGGTACGTTCCTTATGAGTACTGTAAGGGCGGATCTAAAAAAGGAAATTGCTGCCGCTTTTGACAAGCTTCTGAATGTACAGCCTCTAAAATTAGACTACACATGAGAACGCCCAATGATTTGTTTTATTCCTGAGTTGATGTAACACATGTGTGAGTTATAACGTGGTACCAACCGGGCAAAAAGTCTGCAGGAGAGTTACAAAAAGACTGCGAGGGATCAAATATAACAAACTTCTGAAGAAGGTTTTTGAAGAAGAAATTTTAACTCTGGATCTGGAAACAAAGCGATATGGCACATCAATCACGGCTTCTGAGAGTGGAAGAGGTCAAATCACTCTGTATTTTTCAGGACTGACTTTTAGCCAAATTTTTAATATTTATGGTACTGCTTTCACATAGGGTGATGCCTAACTATGGAATGAGGGGGATCAAACCGTTGCACCTACATGTCTTTCCCGATAGCAATGCGCACGCGAACTCGTTAGGCAACCGGGCTCGACCGCCCATCTGCTAAAGGTAAATATTGATATGAAAGGTAGTGCTCACATTATCCTAATAATGTTATTTTAATAATATAGAATAAACATAATTGGAGTACACAATCATATACAAATGAAATGTAAATATATGGACCTTCTCTTAACTAAAAGAAACAATAGAAGTTGAAAATACGGTTGTACTCTCAAAGTACACCAGCACGAAACTAGAACAAGTCGAAAAATTTCCCTGTTTTCTAATAATCGAGCAGATTATTAGAGAGCAGCGTTAGCGTATCAATATCATTAACAAAACTCCGCCCTTAGATGTCCTTACAGCCACTACCGATATCATGTTATTCACAAAACTGGTGCATATAAGTAGTTCAACTGACAGAAAATATTACATGCGTGCAAGTAAAGAATCAAATTCATGCAAATGAGAACAATTAAAGCAATTGACATTAATTTTATCATCTTTATGCGTTTGTCGTACAGTCGTTCTGGAAAATAGCAGAAGGTTGGAGCAACAGTTGAAGCAATTTCGTGAGGGCAGACTGACACCCTTGTTTGCCATTGACACCAGTATCTTCGATCACACGTAGGTAGTACGCAATTAGCTGTGCAACAATTATATAACTATCCGTATATTTATTCCACTTTTACGTACGCAGAACATGTAAAAAAGTAGATAGCATTCAGAATTGAACGTGCCAAATTGCTGACCATGTGTATAATACGAGCGTGGGATTGGTCCCTTGAAGCCTCGAATTATTACCATGACGGAAACACTATAACACGACACTTGCATGGGAGCACAATGGTAGATAATTCCGGAGCATATAATCTTGTATTGCCCCATATTTATTCAACCGTGCAATCTCAAGTCCCCCAATTATTATCTAAAATTCTTCAGGGCATTAGGCAATTGCAGAGTTGATCTGAAAAAGAAGCGGTTTTTTGGGGCAAAGTAAACCAAAAAGTCAATTTATTGTTTCTGAAATCTTTGTAAAGTCATGAGGCGTCAAACGCCCCAATCATCACATTCGTACAGATTAAACACAATGTAGGCGGGCTATTCCGATTTTGAGTATGTTACTGTGAGTTCAAACTGTTTATATTTGGAACACAACAGAGAATAAGCATTCTGTACTGAAACTCAATGCTTCACGTTATGCGTACTTGCTTATAACCAATGGTACCACTAATAATGGCATATTGTATCATCAATGGAATATATATCATCAATGCTCTAAAACTGAATATATTTAAATATAACCCGTAACATCTAAATATAAACCAGTTATTCTTTTTTTATAAAACGATAGCATTCTGGTGTACACACACTATTTTGTGCCAAAAACCCCTTTTTGCTAATGATTAGATATATATAGTATGTTCTCAGTCTAATAGGAACGAACCATTATATCTAGGTAATGCACATTATTAACCAACTATTTCAATTACCAAATCCAACCAACCGACCAATTCCAACCAACAACCAAATAATTTATTGTTGACAATTCTTAATAAAGCAAGGACGGCCTTAGTAATGCTACATCCTCATTTTCACTTTTAGTTTGAGCAGTGGTAGCAATGACACTCGACAAAAGCTATTTATGACTATTTATGGCTGTTGGTCGCGACAAGCCGATGCCCATCGTGTTTGAAAAAGCGGCGCTGTGGGCATTAAAACAGTTAGAACTGTTTTCTGTGTGAAGCCAAGAAATCGTCGATAAGTCAACAGTGGCGCTAGTCGGCATAGTGTGGATGAAAGATGATCTGCCAAGGAGAACCTAAAATTATAAACCTTCAACTCACTTTGTACAGAGCACCGATGAAACACAAAAGGTCGTTTGCCAACCACGTATACCAAAATGACATTCGGCCAGAGACATGTATTGGTCCCGAGCAAATAAAAAACCAGAAGTTAAACCGAAAATATATAGCAATATGGCGTTGCTGCGAAAAAAAGTACAAGCAAATGTGTAGTTAACCTTTGCCAGGTGCAAGATACATGTTTCGCAGCCTCTTGTTTGTTTTTGTATGTATACCCTGGAGGTGCAATGCCTTCCAAGAGCAGGGCGATCGGCCGCATGACACTTGGTTAATTGCTGCACAAAAAATATCCAGAGACACAAAGAGTTATCCTTATGAAAGGAAGTGTTTCTGCAGGCGGGGTGGTCATGTCTGTAAATCAGGTACTCGGTCTAGACGTGATAATTTCTATGAGCAAAAGCTGACCATAGGTGAGCTGCACTAAAGATGTTTGGATTCTTACGTTAGGCGCAATAAACGTTTCATTTCCATACCGAAACGAATCAGTCAAATAATTCTAGAAGTTCCATTTTTTGAGATAATAGTCAGTACGTTAGCTGAGGAATGGTATAAAAAATGAAGAGCTGAACTGTCACTCTGTGTCACGCTGTAAAAGCTGATTTACGAATGCTGCCAATTTACTCATAGAAAGAGAGATTAAGGCTGCTTTCACCCTCGGTTTTCAAGCTATGAAAAGGATTTGATGAACTCCAAATTACGACCGAAGCAATATGTTACATACTTAGAGCTCAACCGATATTCTTGACAGAACTTCATGAGTTTAGTATTCCGTGTGTTTTCCTCGAGCGCCTAAAATATATTTGCTATACAGTTAATGTACGGAATGAAGTCTAAGATACGATGGGCCATCACAACTTCCATAGTTATGGGACTCTGTGACTCATCGCGGGTAGCGGCCAAGATAGATAAGCAGTCGCGTACATGAGACAAACTTCGGGAAATCACTCTTTGGGGTAACCGCGTTTTGCCTAGTTTCTAACAACCTTCATTCGGCTTTTTCCCTCAAGAGGAGCTCTGACTACGGCAACTACTTGTCCTAGACCTGATCTGCTCCTAACATTTTTTCATAGGGACGTAACGCAGAAGCCAGTACATCTCCATGGACTAAGCTTGTGGGGTACTACTCGGAGCGTGCGCTTTACTCCGTGGCCACTTACAACGTCATAACCGAACAGAAGAGCGGTCATCAAATTCCTCTACACCAGGAGTTCCTACACGTTCGCTTGCTCCTGTAACAAATCCCCCAACTTTTCCAAATGTTCCCGCAGTTGATCCTTTGTTTCATTGAAAGCATGTTCGTTGCCTTGCAGCAACGGCAGCAACGCTATCGTCTGCGGTGTCATCCATTTTGTTGGTGCTGCCGCCTCGTCCTTTACGTTTCATGTGTAGCACGACTGTGCTTTAGGAACCCACCCAGCTGCGGCGTCTCACAAGTCCTTCCTCACAGCTTTTTTCTCTCGCCGGCTACCATTTTTGCTCTATGGTGCTACTGGCCATATTAATCACGGTCGTTTGTCGCAGCTGACTCGCCAGCGTTCCGTACGTTCTTCGCAAGGCCTATTTTCCGCACTTCGCCATTTGCTCCGTTGCTTAAGTTCCCACCAATTTCGTGCTTTTAGAAGGACGCGTAGCCCTTCCAGGAGGCCAAACGGTACGACAAAAAATTCAAAACAATCTCCTCCAATGTGGTGTACTGAAGCTACGCGTCGGTACTGCAGAGCACTGGAACAACCGGTCAGGTCCTTTCTAGTAAGTTTTTTGACCTACAGATGCCAAAAACCATACACTGCGTATTCTATGTGGTTATAAAGATCAACTAACCCCGTCGAATGCCTTTAAATCTTCTTAGTAGCAATTTTCCAATTTGTAAGAGCCGGAGAAAATATTTACTGCATCCAAGTACTTTACTTGCTCGGGAACAACTTACTTTACACTTTAGTTACTGGTTTAAC
Organism: Tropilaelaps mercedesae; assembly: GCA_002081605.1. Lineage (NCBI taxonomy): Eukaryota > Metazoa > Arthropoda > Arachnida > Mesostigmata > Laelapidae > Tropilaelaps > Tropilaelaps mercedesae. The sequence continues at coordinate 16,130 of MNPL01027350.1, forward strand.
TTTTACTTAAAAACGCACACATGTTTTACTGAAGGAACAGAGAGAGTATTTCGCATAATCGAACATGAATTTATCAGTTGGGTCGGGCACTTTTCTTCTTTTATCAAGTATCTCAACTTAAGATAATTCTGTATCAGACATCATGCCTCACTATTGAAAGATATCAAACCCTCAAGCACCATCTCCTGTGACATTGAATCTATCGAGATACTCCAACCGAGAACAATATTTTTAGTGCATACTTGAATAAATCTATTAGTTGCGCCTGCTCTAAAAAAGGCACCCCTTCTTCCAGGGAAATTTCGTAACAAAAGTATTAAGGTAAGCATGCACAGATCAAATGGAGGCTTACAAAGGCCGTAACCCAATGAAGATGAACTTTCCTTACATTGGCACAATGCACAGGCCTCAGTGAGGGGCAGGAATCGCGGCGACGGAGGCTAAGTAGCTGGCTGCAACACCGACAACTGTAGTGGGGCACATGTACTGGTCAGCCGATCCGACATTCGAATCCTGCCGGCGACACATACTCTTTCATACGCGTAGCTCTTTGTTCTCAGTGTTACTCATAGCAATACCGTTTTGAGCCTACAGCGAGCCGGTAAGTGCGACTAGAGCATGGAAAAACAGCACAAAATCTATAGCAAGAACGCTTTAGTAAAAAGTGATAATATTCAGAAATGTTTTGTGATTTATAACCGCCAGCTCCATGGAACAAGATATTTTTGAACAATAGATGCCTCGATCAAAAGCCTAAACACTCTTGATTAGGAACAAAGGGTCCCAACGATGATAGAAAAAGGTCCCATTTTGTAAAGAAATCACAATCTGGAGAAATAACAGATTTCCGCAGAGCAGTGTGTAAATGTAAGCCAAATTTCGGTGCAAAAAGTGTAGTGGTAAACAGTTATTGGCTCAATGTGCTGGGGAGCTAGAAACAATGTATATCTTCGTTGCGTGCTTAAACGTTCACTTTTGTATATGTCTGTGTCAGGCTTTTACGGTGATGGAACGCTCCTCTTTTTGCTAGCTCATATCTCAGTTAAACTATGCGCACTCGTAAGCGGTGAAACGCTACTTAAAACGACAAACAACGATAACACACATTAATAACCACTCTGGCAGCAAAAACACCCAAAAACGCTAAAACCAGCATTCATTACGTCAACTTGAACACATGGAGAGATGTGCACCTCCGCGCATCGTTTGATGTCATGAAAAATTGAACACAGAGCATAATAGCAAAAATTCGCACCTAGTAATCAAGCAAGTGCCGTAGCTTGTAAGTTGTAGATAGCCATTGTGGGTATTCTGCAAGGCTTAACGATAAGTCAAACGATCGTATAAATTACTGCAAAATGTTTTCAGATCCTTCTGAGTTTCCGCAACCACTAGAATACCAGTATTTGTGTCGTTTTTTGTCGAACAGTGGAAAAATATCGACGTGAAGGTAGGATGGCATACTTGTTTGTAAACAGAAATTGTTTTATAGGACGCACTAGCCAATTGTTTAAAATATAGAAAAACGATATATTTTCATTTTTATGTATTGTAAACAATAAAATTACAGATAGTGGCTAGCAAATTTTATACTAGAACACGAATATCGATCCATGAATCACTATAAAATTTGACCGCTGAACAAGTGAACCAACCAATGCAGATGTACAGGAAGAATTTTAATTGTACCTTAGAACATGAAGTGTTCCTAAACCTTTCTGGTTAAATACATTTTTCTGGTTTGCTTCAGGGTTAAAACCAGTGTAGGATAAACTCCCTATGTATTCTACTTGTGAAAATTAATCAAGGTTATGCGCCATTACTAGCTGAGTATTGGAGTGTTCATTAGTTTTGATGTTTTTGCAACAGCATAATTCCCACTGTTGCAGTAGTTTACGATACGCACGAATGAATAATGTATCATTTTTTCAATTACCATTATGCATAATTCGGTACGTATATATATATATATATATATATA
>MNPL01027368.1:1044-14916 GCA_002081605.1 Tropilaelaps mercedesae
CAGACGGGAAATTTTCGAAAATATTCTTCTCCGTTTTTGTATTGCTGCTATGGAACCCATGACTGTGAACCTTTGCAGAGTTGAGCCGAAAGTAGTGATATTATTCGGGTAATGGGTTCGATGGTACTCGATATCTTTACTTTATATCGGTCAATTAAATGCGGCCCGACAAGACTCAACAACGAACAATTTCGTAAAGTCCAATAGAACACCAAAATGGCACTATCATTGAATAAACGCTGCTTACGCAGCTAAACATAATACTGTATGACGGCATTCCGATTTAAATAAATTCGACTGCTACACATCACTAATCACATTAATTAACCTCTCCAACCCGAATTTTGGTTCTCGAGCTTAAAGTAACAGCAAAGTTGACGAGAGTAAAGTTGACAGCAGTTTGTCCAACGAATTGATAAACTAATAATACATGCTTGTCTCACTTTTCCTGTTGTCCCATTACCTGTAGAGTACGGCTGAATGTGAATTAACAAATAGTCCGTCTTGCTGACATCAAATGCATCCTATCACGTAGTGACTGTGAAACCGTTCAAAATATTTATTCAGCACAACACAATATGTAAAGAATCAATAAAATACAATCAAATAAATCAATAAAATACAATTATTATATATTATTCGCATTGTACGCAACGTTGTGTAAAAATACATGAATTATAATACACAATATAATAGACAATCCAAGCATATTTTTGATTACACTCCATGGAAAAGGCACTGGAGCGTTGTAAGTCCTTGCGTCAAACCTCCATAACATTGCGGCGTCAAATTCATAGTAGGAAAACACCAGCTTGCGAGGCCCCGTCGTAAGATGTACGAGGAAAACTGAAACCGTTTTTACATGGCGCAACATATTTGAATTTAAAAAACAGTGACATCAAGTGCATTTCCGGAACATTTACGTATACGGAAAAAACTAGGCTAAATTAAGTAGGCAGCATACACAAGAATCGAATGGGCTAATAAGAATCAGTCGAAAAAACTATTATTTGTTAATAGCTAAATTTCGTCGCCTCACTAAACCAGCGGGCTGGTGTAGTTCATGACCACATATATGGTTGTAATACAGCAAATGTTCTACTACTCTCCTAATATTTCGTAATCGCACAGATTCAATATCAGCAAAACTGACAAAAATTGAGAAACAAAGTGAAGTTTACGACAATTTAATGAATTGTTAAATACTTCATGTAAGCAATAACATTTTCGCAGCACAGTAAGCAGTTCGGCGCTTCACTTGTTAGCCCCCTTCTCTCAGGAGGACACTGCTTATCTACAATAGATTAATTGTTTAGACAGATCGGGAAAACTTAGAACGATGTTCATATGACCTTCAACCTGCAGAATGTTGAACATATTTTTAATTTAAAGAGTTAGGTATGTTCATTTACAAAAACGTTTGTTTGCAGCGTGTGTAAAATTATAATATAAGTGTTTTTCGTTTCTCCTCATCCAATTCTAACAAATATAAATATTAAGGTATGTTAATACATTCTGTTTTGGCGTGGGCGCAAGTTAGATTTTAAATAGTAACACTAACTGTACAGACGCAATATGATGTACACACTACAAATAGACAGGCAAATCCGCAGATATTATTATATTAAAGTCTGAATACTCTGATAGTCTGAAGTCAATTATTTTATAGGATTTTCATCATGTAGTTGGTCAATGAACTGGTTTTTGCCCTCTCTTTTTCACTTCCCCTCTGTTCTCAGTTTGTGAAATAGTAATAACAGCCCACTTAGCAGCGAAAATGATCGTTTACAACTTTTTTCATGTAAATGTTAATTGAAAGGTCTCAGTTTGTAGCCGTTTCGTCTTTCAGATGGACTGGAATTGATATCCTTCTCGTGTTGGCATTTTTTAGTGAATTCTTTTCTTTACCTCAAATCTGGCGTTTTACGATAAGGAAGGAATGCGCGATGCGTTGACGAACCAGAAAGAGTGAATAGTCACTGACCAAGGTGTTTACTAAGAAATTAGCAAGGAAAATAGTTCCGCAAGGGAAAAATAGTATCATAGCATTTATACGAACGTTATTAACTGTTAACCTCTCTCGCAAAATGACAATTTTGATGATCCTCTACCAGGCTTGTTGCTATACTAGAACATAAATTACATAATAAGATAAATAAGAAAAGAATAATTGGCCTCGGTCAAGTGATTTTCGAACAAAGCGAAGTTTTAAAAATTGCCTTCCCACGCTGAAGAAAGCGATTGATTGGGACAGACAAGCGAATGAAATTTAGTGCCTTTATTTCTAACTAAAAAGAAGCCCCATGATACTGTTGATTGGAGAAACATGAGGAGCATCATGATTAAAAGTGGTTATACATAGCATGGATAATGCTTTTTGAAGAGCGTGGTTACTGCTCCCTTGTTGCTTTGTTGCTGAAGTCGAAAAATAATAAAGGACTTTCAGGTAGAGAAGGGTTGTGATAAACATAATGTTTAAATTTAAGATGCTTAAATTCAAGACACTTGTTTCATATGATACACATGGAAGTAGTGAAAGGGGTAATCTACCTGGGTAAAGCTGGTTTCGGTAAAGCTTTTAGTGCACCTGGGCTGAAAGCTGAAGTTATGTCGAGTAAAACATAAATTTAGTCTAATAAAGGTGGCCTTTGTGCGGCAATAACTTGTGTACTTCTTGTTTTATAATGTTAATTACGATAATTACGATGAATAATATTAACGATAATACTACGATAATACAAAAATCATATAACAATAATTCATGTAGTTACTTCTAGTTACATGTACAGCTTAAGTAGGTGTAACATAAAGGTAGTAACGTAAAGGTGAAACTTACGATGGGCATCCTATTAAACTTAATATTGCAATATATTAAAAGAAAGACAAAAAATGAATGCAGTTCAATATATTCAGTTTTCGACCTTGATGACATTACAAAAGCTCATCAACGCGTTACAATAACGAAATGAATAAAAAGAAACGTTGAAGGTTGAAGCCATCATTTAGATAACTTAAACCTTCCGATTTTCCAAATTCAGACCTTTTTGTCTTTGATTGCGTTTGCGGATCAAACAAGGCAATTAGGTGTGCGTTATTCGAAACTACATTTGCTTAGAATTGTATCAGTAACAAAGTTATAGCATGTGGAATAAATCCCAACTTATCTACTTTACAAACTTCCACTTTTGTTTTGTTATCAGTCCAATATTATTCGCATTCTTATTGTGACGCACCACGAAGATTGCCTGCATCAAATGTTTGATATTCTAAGTATGTTATCAGAAGTGTAACTGAAACATCAAACGATAGAAAAGAGTATAAATATACGGGACAGGAACTGTCTAGAAGAAAAACACGTTGGAATTACAATAAGTTTCTTGATAGCAAGGAAGTTTTAAAAATGTATTTTTTCATCTTATCATAAAAATCCTCTGCAAAACGATATGAAATTCATGAGAAGTCAATGAACAATTTTCATAAACTGAGGTGTAATTGTAAAATCGATTTCAGGAAACATTGGGGGATTAATATGCTAGCAATTCTGTGGAAATAAAACAATTGCAAACACAGTATGTACACAGGAAAAAATGGAAAGAAAAGTTCTACGAAATTTTGCAAAGACAAAAACAGCGCCTGAGCATGATGTAATAACATATTCAGAAGTATACTTATTGACTGCAGCGCTGTTGCGCAGTAATGTGATAAGAGCAATATAAAACGAAAGTGCAAACACCAAACATGAATTACATAAAAGTAACGATAGAATTTGTAGTCATGAATTATGATATCGTATAACATATAAGTAATCTAAAAATGGTCTCAGGTTTCACTAAAGAAAAATAGTGGAAGGAAATTAAATGAACCCAAATTGTTCACTTATTTCTTTTTTTACATCAACATACATTCTGGTGCAGTGTATTCTGTTAAAGTTGTGCTCAGAAGCTTAATCTCTATAAAGAGCTTGCTTTTGCAATGCATTAATGCTAGCATGTTTCAGCTGTTTGTTACTTGCAAAAGTACACGTGTTCAACGTATTCAGGATGCATTGTATTTTATAACTGGATTTCTTAGAAAAGCGTCCCCAATAGGCCTTTTAAAGTTACAAAGGTTCGCAAATAGCTAAAGTATATTAATAACTTATTATGCCGCGTGACTAGCATGAATAGAATTCTGTTTCCGTAATCCATATAAAACTATAAAATACAAAGGTGCCACAGTAGTGCGAAAAAGTGTGTCAAAAAATTTTATAGCAAAGAATAACCAACACGTGAGAATATCAGATATATTATATTTAATAGTAATAGTACTTTGTTTGTAATTATATTTTCCACTAATTATCATTAATTAAAAATTCTTTTGCCAAAAGTTATTGGCCCCGTTTAAAATAAGGATATGCATGAACAATATACATAATACAATATATACAAAAAATCTTATCACGTTTGTGTGTATATATTATTCGCCTACCGTTTCATCACTGTATACTGTTAGTCTACGTGTTAATAACTTTTTCTTTTGTACTATTTCCATTCTACTCCGACGACATAGTTAACGAACAAGGTAAATGCGCATACCGTTACATAAGCCACAATGGGGTATATTTTCAAAGCTGCACAGAGCTTGAAAACATCGTACGTTCCTTATGCGACAACGTCATAGTGCCGAATTTCGCCCAATTTTCGTCGAAATATAGACAACGGTTTAATAGCATATGCTGGGTATACGTGTGTGCGGCAACGACGTTATCAGTATCCAATGCTAGCGGGTCACTTCAAGTAGTGTCCTTTTCGATTCCATGAATGCTAATGATGCTGCTCTTGATGATCATGGCAATGTTGTCACACTATGTAGACAAAGAATCTATTTATATTAGTGTTAACTAGGCCAGGCCACCATAGGCAGCGCAGTTGCAGCAATAGAAACCGCGAGCCGCGGCTACAGCAGCAGACGTTATTGGCTTGAGCTCTCATATAAAACTAGGTGGACAAGCATTTTGAATCTTGCTGTTTTGCTTAGGTTGATTTGTAGATAAGTGTCTACGTTAAGAACTCCTCTTTCCGGGCAAAGTTAGATATAAGCACATTCGAGTATATAACATATAATATGGTAGAATTACCTTTGTGAATGAACTTTCTAGGTTGTTTTCTACTACAATAGCCTCCATTAAAATGCGACCCTTCGTTTATGCTCCGCATATATTCAAATGTAAATTGTCGGTAAACTCTACTGTAATCTAACCTATATCATTTAAGTTGTGGGTTTTTTTGCAAATGCTAGTATAATATATTAACAAAGACCAAAGAGCTCAAATAATGTTTCTGCGAACTGAGTCATAGCAGCCTCATTAACTTTATTCGCTCTGTTATATCCATGTCTTTGTGTCGTGGATATAGTATTTACAAACTAATGAATAATTCTTATGCTCGAAAAAATTGTACTGAGGATAGCTTGAATTAAATAGTTATTAGGCAGGCGACCCATCGTCTTCGTAAAAGGTGTAGTGGTACTTTAAACAACTCGTTTTGAAGCAAATCATTTTTCCTTTAGTTGTTCCACACTTCCAAAAAATAATTTCCGAGTCGCCATTAACTCTTAGGTACATTTGGAATAGATCTGAAATTTCAACAGGATCATAATGGAAGGATATAATATAGGAGCAACTAGAATTCCACGGACAACCTGATGGGTGTCATTTGCAAAGATTGTGCTCTGAGAATTTAAGCGTCAGAGCTTTAAACGTACATAACAGAGAATTTGATGAACATTGAAAAAATAACGACTACAATATTATTTTTCAGTTTGAATTGGATACCCTCGGAGGTTGCGTAGAGCATCGTATGTTATATTGCATCCTACGTCTAATTTCTGGTAATTCTACAGAAGTAAGAATTACAAGATCCACTCTAAATACCAGCGTATTCGTTTTCAGAGCTCTTCAATAATTGAAAGGCTAACTTGACATCAGTTAACACGGTCTCTCCCTAATAATACTCAAAACAAAAGATAGCACAGATAAAACATATATTACGAATATTTTGTGAATTTTATTGTGCTGTCTAAATAATAAAAATACCTCGGGCGTCGTCGAGCAATTAAGGTTAGAGCTTCTTGACCTGTTAGGCAGAATTGGGCTAATACTCAACTGATGGCACCGTTTTTAGCGTTGATTTAATGTAGCACTTCTATTGTCATTAAATCAAGTAGATTCATCCAATCAAGAGATATTGCCTCAGGAACCAACGCCTTCGAATTTATTTCCATAGTTCTCAAAAGCATACAAATGTAAATATTTTATAGTATGCCGTAACTAAAAGAAAATTATCTGCAAGTTTGCTAATACAATCTAAAGCAAATCAGTACCAAGTACAGGATGTTCTCTACAAAGGCAAACGACAGATTCTATGAGCAAGATTAGAATGACAAAAATTTTAGGCATGTTAAATTGGCGAGTGGTGATAAAATACGCATGAATAATGTTCTTCGAGTGAATGTTCTTTCTATTACACCTACTAGGTTCATGACCAGATGGTGTTGATATGTTTGTGAATCTGCGGGATGCGTCACATCAACGACGCGTTTAACAGAATACTTGAGATGCTCCGCATTAGCATGATGCACCTACCTTGTCTGGTTACAGCAACACTAATAATAGCAACGAAAACCGCAGCAATATCATCAATGACAGAAAAGCTAATCACATCCGTTATGCGCAAAACATTGACAGAAGTCGGAAGCAGATCACTCATTCGCAAAATGAGTGGACAAAACTTTTTCTCCGGTGTAAGGCGATTCATACAATTTTAACTACCACCAAATCCCTATAAAATGGCAATCGACCGACTTTGGGTGATACGTAGGCAATATGTGTGCGAATAGAGAGACGAACAAAGTAAAGTGGCAGTACCAGCAATTAAGCAAAACGTAATGGTATGCTCTCTGATGTTCAACTGAGCCAACTACGGGTAATTGAACAAATTGAAACGGCTTATTGAACACGGCAATAGGAAATACAAGCAAAAAGCACACACATGTGATTTCATCACGCACAGTAAATAGGACATGGCATATAAGTTATATCAATAACGTTAAGGTTCGCAAGAATCATAGACGTTCTCGCGTAACTTTACGAATACCGCTTAATGGCTTAGGTAAAACAATTTAAAGTGAATTGCATTCTTAGTATTTTTTAGTTCCTAGGTTGTTTATCAGTGCTTCTCGACTTATATTTGTGGAAAGAAGAAGGTTATCAGAAGTATGAATAGTAATGACGAGATTGGTACACTGCGGGCTGACTCTTGGCTGTACTGAATTTGAAATGTTCATTATTCTATCTCTGTTTTAAAAATAACAATATTCTGACCGACTATATATCGACTACATGTGGAGTGGTAGATCGTGCATATTTCGCGCGGTTAAATAATTTAAATATATCGAAAGTTTCCCTCAGTATAATTTATACTAATGGAATACAGTTTGGCAAATTGTGGAACACTTTCACAGCAAATATCGAACAGAATATCAAAAAAAATTACAGAACCTGTCATCATTTCAGAAGTCTTTACACTGATATCGGCGAACTCGCGTATAATATTTCGTGACAAAACTTTGTTCCTTGTATTGTAAGTATTGAAAGACAAAAAAAAGGCAAACATGTTAACGACAAGAACAGGAAGAATATAAATGTATTTTTGCTCAAGGTTATGTGATCATTCCGTTTACAAAAATTTCACAAAGAAATCGCAAACATATTTTGTTACCGAAGCCATGATTGGATTAAAAATCATCGTATTGGTTTTGGAAGCTTAGCATCAAGTGCGTGTATTGACTCGTTACTTCTCGTTAGTGAGTGCGTTTCGTAGCCGTACGTCGTCGCTTTACTCTATGGGCGCGCGCATACGTTGACGTTTCGTCGCTTTTGAGTGAGCTCTGGGAGGTTGTCATTTTTGACGTCATTCTGTTATCGACGTTAAACCCAACTATTTTCTAATGGGGATGTTAAACTCATGTTTCTAATGAAATATATATATATATATATACATATATATAAGGAATTTGCTATTTCATGATTACATTGATGCCTAAATACAATATTTGTAATAAATGAGCTTCGTAAGGTGTATGTGCACTTATTCTACTGAGCTCGAGTAGTTTCTACAGAAATGAATCAAAGCCTTTCTTTTTGAGACATACATAGCGGAAACGTTAGTTGTACAATATGTACCAAGAGCTTTTTACTCCTGAGAAGTGTATCTGCGAAATCTGCTGACCACAGGCGCTCTGGAACCATTCCTATTCACTCACGCAGAAGCGATATGTGGTGTCATGGCAATATGGTATGCATCCTTTTAATATTATTACTTCTGTTGCTAATATTGCTGCTGTACCCAAGCGTCAATACAATGGTCGTTCTCAAATAGCAGCATCAGCAGCACTAGCACTTGGTGATTTTTCAAGATTGCAGCCAAAAAATACCGGAAGTGTACACTTCATAACTCTTAACGATGCTCGATAGGTGTACATCTCTGTAGAAAAAGTACGTAAAACAAACGAATATAAACATGATCTTCAGTTTAAAAATTAGTAGTCATTTAACGGTGATTACTGTAAACTTGATAGAGTTTCCCTAAGTGACGGCTCACTCATTTAACTTCAAAGAAGTGAACAGTTCATTGAGGCCTCTGACTTTGCGCATAAAAGTCGTAACTGAATTACAAAAAATACCATTTGCTTGTCATTAGACCATTTTGTTGGAGCATCGTAATTGTTCTCCAATAGGCACCCTGATCAAATAGCAAAGAACATGCGATGAGGTATGAACACATCAACATAAAATCCACATGAGGGTTTTACACCATTGACGTAATGTATATAAAACTAATCAATTTTTTTTTAAGACAGAAAACTAGTCATTTTATTTGATTTTGTCATATGGACGTAAAATATTTCACGACTTTCTACAATAAGATCAACTGCCTATCATTTGTATCGCAATAGAATTTGTCATTTTTAAATATTCGGCCTTCCATTGGACATAAACGTGGTTCAACCTTTTTGACCGGAGTTCTACTTATACGTCGAAGACTTGGTATAAAAACGTGGCTTCAAGCAAAGTCATGTCTATCGCAAAGTTTTGAAGATATTGGCGGGTTCAGTCTTTGCGGATAAACAAAACACAAATAAAAAAGTCTGAAAAGCGTCAGCAAAAAATAGTTTATTGTTGTTTTTACTTCGTTGTTCTAAGCACATACAAAGGTCCGCCTATTAACAAAAATCTGTTAAACCGAAAATCTGTGAAGACCTATTAATGAAAATTCACGCTGATGATACGACACTGCATGGTGATATTTTATCTGTAACCACAATATTCAAGGATTTTATTAAATATTAGTTGGACGTCAAACCAGGAATTTTCACATAGGCAGGCCAGTGCTTCAAGTACGATCCTAATTTCATTCGTAAAACCCTGGGCAGTTTTTCATATCGTGTAAAATATTACTCGCAACATTGTACGGTGACTACATTCGTTAGGTTTTAGTTCTACGGTATATGTGTATCTTCAAATCTCCCACTGTCATCTTATATTATCTTGTCTATGTATGACTCATAAATGTGAAGTAATATACGAACAAACGTCAAGCAAACGGTAACCCTTTACGTAGTTTCCGAATCGTCTCTAAGAAATGTCTTTTTTAAAAGAAACCCGATTATAGAGATAGTCTATGACTTTAGCTAATGGCAGTGATAACTGTGTAAATAACAATGATAACCGTATCGGAATCTTCTTTGAGTGTTGCTTTCGATGTTGAACAAAAAATTTTCAAAGCGAGTTAGGTTAGTAGCATTAACAAAATCTCAAGTTACGATTCTATTTGTAGAGGGTAAATAAAATCATGGTATTATACGGGGTCTAAGGTAACTCAAAACCTAGAAATGTAAATTTATAGCTGAATGAATACCGCTTAGCTGGTTGAGGTTCGCATACAAATCCTCATGAAACTCTGCATTTATTTCCTGTCAGAGGGATTAGAAAAACATTGATGCAAAATTAGTTGGTCATCATTTTTTCAAGAATAAACGTCTTTTAATTCTTATATACTATACGAGGCTTTTTATTTAATTAAAAAGTTTTTACGTCAATATGAGGACTCGAAAATTGTCAAACAGGGGAGCCAGGAAATTTAAACGTTTTAAAGGCCTGATTTCTTAAGCCCTGATTATAAAGAATTGTTGGTAGGTGATGTAAAACAAGCATTTGTATCCTTCCCTAAAGCCTAGGCTAAGTTGACCAATGAATGCTAGCTAGTGTATTTAGAGTTAATTTATCGTTGGACAGCGTTAATTTAGACTGATGTGTTAGTCTTAAGGATCACAGACGGGATAAACTAATCTTCTGATGAGAAAAAAAAGACTTGAAACCGTATTTTCAGAGCCAAAATGTGTAGTCTTTCTAGAGAGTTCCGATAAATAGCCTTGAATACGTTAGTTCGTAACGAAAGGGCGAAAATAGTAATCAACGGCTATAAATCTGTTACGGCTGTTATCTAGTTTGCATTTGGCAATGATGCTTTTTTTACCACTACTCCGTCTAAGGAGCACCATTAATCTGTTTACCTACTTTTTAAAATAAGATCCTGTTGATGCATACAAACGGCACCTCCCAAGGGCTCAGCTAAACAAACATTAGAAAAACCGCTTAACTCCATTTAGCCTGACATCGTAAATGAAGCTCATTACAGAGATTAATTAGGCTGCTGCCCAAGCCTGCAGATTAATCTGCGTGCAAATAGTAAAATAACTTTAGATCTACCCCAGGAGGATCGTTCAAGCCTTCTTTTCAAGCAGAGGTTTAAATCAGGTCCTCAATCTTGGCACTCAACAATAAATTATATGACACAGATTAAAGAGCGAAGAAGAAAATAAACAAAAGGCAGAATTAATAAATCGTCACTGACTTTTTGTAGTGAAAAATCCTGAAGTAGGATTTCAGGAAGCGAATGAGAGGAAAGAGACAGTGATGGAATATTTTAACATTGGCAAGATGTGGCAATTAAGTTTAGAAGATTCATACTATAAAACCGCGGTCGATCTATCAATCCATATCGGTTATTGTGGTGGCAGAATGGCCGCGAAAGGAAAATTAGTCAGCAAAAATGAAATGAGACGCTTAGGTATTTTCAAAACAAAAAATATAAAACAAAAATACTAACGAACCAGTATCTGTATCAACAACGAGAGAAGAATTGCGTAGCTGCAAAGACGGAAGGGGAAATGAGGCTTTGTTTTGAAAATAAATTATGGTGCCGGTGGTGATTTTTTTAGTTTTTGTAGTGTAATTTAAAAAACTGCGACGTTCAATATTTGTTTTTTTGTTACTTTACTTACTAGTTAAACAAATTTACATGGCAGAGGATTTGACTAAAAATAATCATAAATCTGGCAAGATATAACCAGAAGACGCTAGCTGAATTTTTACTAACATTGTATAGATTGCGTCATGCACTAGTTGTGTGAACATATTTTTTAAACAAGCAATATAAGCATATGCTGTCATACTAAAATCTATCTGTAGCATCGCATAACATTATCGTGATGGTGCCTTATGACCAGTTTAACTTCATTTGTTTTTCATTTAGAAATTTTGCTCTTTTCTTTTAAAACTAGTTATAATATAAATATTATGGCTATTCTAATTCAACTCGCAACTTGAGTAATCATGTAATTTTTGCCAGACCTTTATTTTTCAATGAGCTGACTTCTATTTCCAATGCGAAATGAATTTTAGAGGCTTTATAAACCCTATTTAGCTCATCCCACAGGTAACGGAATTTAATCGAGTACACCCCATGTAATACCTGCTTTGATCACAATAGTTGCTCTGAGAAATAAGAAGCTGGACCGATCTGTAGAATTCTTTCTGTCTATAAATCGGTCGCGTATTGTTCAACTCTCTTGTTTTGTGTCGATGACTGAACACGATTTGCTCTAACATAAGTGTCGATTACCATTAACGTGCTTATCTTTATTTCAGAGCTCGTATAATATTAATTCATGCTTTTATTGACGCGTACATGAGGAGAGAATGTAAATTGGAATTTCTAGAAACGTTTCGCCGTAGAGTAGCGGCTTTGTCGAGCCTGGTAGCTCGGTGCGTTCGCGTGCACCTTGCAACTTGACCAGATGTTCAGGTAGACAGATTCAATCCCCGCTGTTGCACATTTACTTTCATGAGGTAGTCTTAAACAAATGTAAAAAATGGCACCACGGACGTTAAATGTTAGCCAGAAAGAATGGTTTGCCCTGAAATATTACAGGCTTCGCGTGTGCGAAAATATTTACACACTCCACAGAAATTGCATATGCACTTGCGGTGGGCAGGTGAAACCCGACAGTGTAGCACAGTCCAGTACCGGAATCCGTGCAGAGCGCCTCGTGTCTATGCGGGAGCCTGAAGTTTGCGCATTTTACTTTGACGGTGTGCAGCGGTATCTAATAGGCAATATCGCCTGACAAGATCCTCAATGAAACACTGGATTTCCGCTAGACAATACATCCCCCAGGTCAAAAGTACTGATCTATGGCTGAAAGGTTTTCTCTGGTCAGGCTGATACCATTAGTAGCCACTGAACCGACTTTGATAGTGAACAGCAATATCGTAGTATTCATGGTCAATTTCCCTGGATTAAGTATTTTAGTTATAACAGCGCTAGTGTGACGGACTTTTTGGATATAAATTTAAATAAGAGATTTGCTTCTGAGTTTTACCCCAAGGGCCGCAAATTCAACGGACAATATATGCGCTTCTTCACGAACTAAATGCATTCACACATCGTAGGGGTCCGCTTACTTCAAGCGTCATTAGTAGTGTTTTAAATGATTTACGCGCAATCTATTCTACTCACTCAGACAATATATGATATTCTAAAATCATGTTGTTGGCATTAACCGTTACGCCGCCACAGGAGAAATGCTCGTTTTATCCGTTTAAATAGATCACTAAAAGAGCTACGAAGAAAAAGGGAATTAGGATGTTACTGTCGGTAATACGTCATTTGTTAGATTGGTTGTCTAGGATAATGGGCTTTCATTGCAACGTGACAGTTAAATAACGGAGAAGGTACTGCCTAAGTCCCGCTTCAGCAAACATTTCCAAAACAAGATCCTCATAGATGTAGCTATGAGTGAAAACTCAAGGGATCTCTCTCTCTCTCTCGTCCAAACTCTTGCTGTATTTAGGCAATCAAGAATCCTTTCGAATAATTCTATTAAGGACGTTAAAAATCATAGCACATTAGAGACCTCGAAAATTAAAGGATTATTATCAACACAAAAGTGGAGAAGGTGGAGAAACGACGTTTTGCTTTATTATTATTCCCTTGAAATATTGTTTTTTTTACATTTAACGACGATGAATAAGAAATTCGCGCTTTTTATTTGTCGTCGTCGTAATACATACAGAAAATGAAGTATATTCCCAAGATAACTGAAATAATCGATTATTCAAATAATATTTATCAGCGAGACGTAGTACACAGAAGTAGAAAGGTACAATGGAAAATATATACGCATAGCTACACTCCCACAAGGGTAAATGCAAAACCAAACCAAGATTTGAAAAGTGACAAAATCACAATACTATTGTTTCAGAAAAAGAAATATGTAATTATATTTAATGATTGAATAGAGTGGTCGTAACCTTAAAGTAATGAAAACTCTTCTATTTTCTAAACCAATCGTCTCCAAAAATTAGCATTACCAAGTCGAAAATTGTTTTTTTATTATAGTTAATATGTTCGACAGAATCACTTAAAAATACAGAGACTGAGTTAAGCGTATATATATATATATATATATATATATATATATATATATATA
>MNPL01027393.1:27454-42616 GCA_002081605.1 Tropilaelaps mercedesae
CGTGAGCGAACTTCGCTGACATAACAACACGCGCAGTCAAACAACATCATCGTTCATGGATCGGCGGCGTAGACGGGACGCAAACACGCCCAAACCGGCGACCCATGACGCAAAATGGCCACGCCGGCGGACCCGGCGACCGATCACGACGGTGGCGTCCAGTTTCAAATCGTCGAGCATCCCCAGTCAGAGTAGTCGGCTTTATTGGTCGTAACTGTTTGGCCATTGTAGACGACGGCCGCGTCGTCGCTCAAGAGACAGCGGCCGAAACTTTGGGTGGAAAAAACCCGTTAGTCGTTGGTACGAATTGTTGTTGCGTTGTCCATGGGTGACGTCGCAAGTGAACGTGCGTCCGTGGATTTTGACACACACACACACACACACACACACAGGGCAATAAGAACAATCACAATTATGTACCTCCTGAGTTATTTTTGTCATCGTTTTTATTATGATCACCATCATCGTCGTGGCAGTATCGTGGCCATCGTGGTCCGAATTTGTGTGAAGCAATGACGTGTGCCGAAGAATTGAAGCAGCGTCGAAGTCGCACGGAAGACAGCGTCGCGCTGCGAAAATGCTCTCATGTATCAACATTCAGTATTGAGACGAAAATCCACTTCGTTAGCCGAAGTTATCTTCGCTGAATCCCCACAACGAAGCTAGAAATGCGTTCGGACGAACGTCATCGACGGGCGACACGCGTGTCCGACGCGTATCGGACCTACGTATCGATAGCAAAATAATGGCAATGCGCAAATACCTAAAATTCGACTGTCATAAAATGGCTAATTGGAAGCTGCGATTCTGTAATCTACGCGGATCGTAATCTCCCTAGGCAGTGGCCGTAGCAATAAAAATCGCATTTGACCGTCGTCTCCATGGCAGATTTCTCTCTGACGAACGAGCCGTGATCCGAAACCGTCCAACGAACGAACACAAATTGATACTGAATAGAAAATATATTCTAGACCCCTCGAAGAACACCACTGACGCGTATAGGCGACAAAACGCGTTGCTGCTGTTGTTGTTTGTTAGCAACAACAACAACAACAATGGTTATTTTCGCTTTGCATCGATTTATGCCTTTATTTACTGGGCTGTGGTTAACAGCCCGCGACATTTCGCGGCCGAAAATGACGCCGCCGCCGCCGCCCCACCTGTGGCCTCCTTTTGTGGCGCTCGCAACTAAGTTACGTTCGCGTACGAAGTAATCGACGAAATTGATAACTTCGACTGACTGAGTTTGAGCGAATTCATCAACGGCCGTCGGACAGTGTCGCGTTCGACCCGTTCGAGGGCGGAGGCCGTCGTACGAATCCGATTGGCTGGGTCAAACTTGTAACTTGGCGCTACGCAGTTACCGTCCGTTCGGTCGGATATCGACTAACTCCAACGTTCCGTTACGGTCGAGGTTTCGAGTGCTCACTTGGCCAACGGCAAACAGCCGAAAATTGACTGTCGACAGCGATCGGCGCCAGAAGATTCTGACGGGCGAGGGCGACTCGAAATCGACTCGTTTGTTTTGCTCGTGCGCTTTTTTCGATCTGCGCGACAGCCGTTGCTGGGCTGAGTTTGGGCTGAGTTGATCCTACGGCATTGTACGCCACTCGCGGATGATGGAACGACGCGATGCCGACGCGATGCCGACGCGTTAGCTAAGATGACAGCTCCGTGACGGAGACGCACGTACATGGAGATGTTCGGCCAGTTGCTCCGACACTGTCAGAGATCCAACTGGACGAAACTGGGCTCGTAGGCCTTAAAAAGCCTCCTGAGGGCCTGCCCATTCCTCTGTCGAACGTCCTCGTGCTGCTGTTGCTGTTCGATGATAGGTAAATATCGTCCTTGAGAAGGCACATTTTACCCAAAGCGTACAAATCATTCGAAATATACAAACATCAACGTTCGTGTTTACGAAGTGTTTGTTCTTTTTTGGACATCGTTTGCCGAAGGAGGAGCGACGGCAACTACAAATCATTAGGGACCTTCATTTTGAGTCGTGTAATTGTCATTTTCTTTCTAAACTGGTTGGCCCTATGCAGGTTTTGACGACTCACAGCTCGTAGACGATGGCACACACACACACACACACACACACACACACGTGTGTGTGTATGCGCGTATATTTCCTATTGATTGATGACTAAATTATTCATTGACGAAAAGCCTTGATCAGAATAATTTCTACTATACAAATGCGACTTTATTTGGTATCAAGCTGTCAAAAGAGCTGCGTTTCGCTCTAGCTTCGTTCAGCAGCTTTGTTTAGTTGAACTCGTTATAACGCCGGTCTCCCGCCTGAATGAGTTCGACCTGCACAGCAACAACAACAACAACATCGGTAACATCCTCAGGACCATCAACAACGACTTCACGGAATCGTCTTCAGATTCTCGTTGTGTAATGCTTACGTAGCTCACAACCAATTGAATGACTTCAACATAATTGATGAACCGTCCGTAGGACCGCGTTACCCCTCAAGCAACCTCATCGAAACTAAATCGTATCGACCTGATGAAAGGGACGCGAAATTCTGGCTTCGGTTCGCGCTTCACACAAGTACTCGAACCGCGTCAACGTCACGCGAGTCAATTAATCGTTCTGGAAGGAAAATAATAGGCCGGAAATTGAGCCATCCGCACGTGTCAACGCCATCCGCGGTGGAGGAAACCGCATGAGACGGCGTGAGCACCTGCCGCTACAGGAAAAAGAAAGGATATTTGAGAGACGTCCCACAAGATAACAGGCGAATAATATAGTCACCACCATCACCATCACCATCACCATCACCATCACCACCACCACCACATGGACGACGACTATGCCACTCAGTAAACGACGTTCCGCCGAGGTGAGTGTCGACGCTTTCCATCTCTATATTGGCATTGCTCGACGCCCATCAGCCGTTTCGTCCCACCCCTTCTCTGTGCGTGCGTGTATGTTTATGTGTGTGTGTGTGTGTGTGTGTGTGTGTGTGACAATAGATACACACACACAGGCCAGACAAAACAAAGACAATGGTCTTTGTGCTACCATCGTTTGACCAGCGCGGCGGTTGAATAGTCCAACAACAGCCCCCCCTTCCGCAGACGCACACACACACACACACACACACACACGCCTAACATGCGTCCTCAAAGTAAATTCACTGTAAAGTAGTTCCGAGTCTAGTGCGAAACGCATAAACCACGTCGCAGATCAACAACACAGACGCGCCAAAGCTGAAATGTGGCGGATGGACATTTGTACCTAAACGTCAGATTACACAGCCACGTCTACGGGCCGGCGAACACTCTCAGGGCGTCGTTATGGAAACTCAGCGATTTTCACAGACGACAAAGAACGACAAGCGGGGAGGACGGACGGACGTGGGGGCAAACAGAGCTATTCAACAAATAAACCCATACCACAATAGCCTACTTCCAGGTAACTCGAAGTTCTGCGCTGTCTCACGCGCCATCATGTTCCACCGAGCGTCCACGAATCCCCCGAACCCGACGCTTTCATGGCGATTGCGTTAGTCGACGGCGTTTTGCGGTCAGCTCCGACCGGAGCCCGCGTGGGCTTACTCAGGCAACGGAAGCGTTTCGCTAGGCCTTGGGACGACAGCCGTTGAACGTAGCCGAGGACGGCAGAGACGCTGAGAACGGCCAAGGCCTCTAGCGACATTGCGCAATCGTTTTACGTCGAGACACGTCGCAGAAAATCGAGTGGCTACGCATGATTACGGCAGAAACCAGGCCGCGGGCAAGGTCATAACCGCGCGATTGGCCTGTGTCGAAGGACACGCGCCCACTCTACCTAGAAGGAAACGGCTTAGGCCCACGCCGTTTCGCGGTGGTTGTCGCCGCGCGTTGTCCATTTCGTCAATGCCATCTTCGCCTTCGGGTCGAGTGGAAATGCAGCTGCCGCTCGGGCTGGCCTGCGGTGGTGGATTTCTGTGGAGGCAACCGTCAATAAAACAGGACCGTATTTGCTTCAGTGTCGACCTTGCGGTTTTCCTGCTATTTTCGTTTCGTTCGAGACGGTTCCCGTCGTAGGCCAGATGACGACGCTAGATAGGCGTCAGATGTGTAGTCGTGGCCATATGGAGACCCAGACGCTTGTCACTCGGTGGAAATCCACCTTTGTTGTCGCAGCGTCCGTCGGCCTGTTAGGATAGGCCCGGCCACTGCTCAGTTCGTCCTGTCTCGTTTGTTTCGCAAATCTCATGTAATCAAACGACAGGACACGACGCTCATACGTCGAAGAGACGGCATTCGCCAGGAACAAGCAGCGATCCAACGCAGAAAAACGCTGCCGATGACAGAAGAATGTCACGACACCTCGGGGAATTTTGTTGGCGATTGTTCTATTGAATACGAACGGGTAGATTCGCTAGACAGCGCGCGGGATTACGTAACACAGTTGACGCTTCGGAACAAAAACAACAATCAGATTAACTACGCTAGTCGTGCGTCGTCTCGACCAGGCCAAACTGTAGACAATGTTCGCCGAAATATGAATATGCAGAAAAAAAAAATGCGTCTATTAAATTCATACTGCTAAGGCCCCAGATGCACCTCTGAGTGTAGCGCGAACCGGAAGTGGTGCAGTTGCACCGGCACATATACCGGCATCAAGTTCTCGAAGTTACCTGACAGTGTCGGAAAGAGCCGCTCTCAGTCGCGCACGTCAGCTTCGTCAAAAAGTGACTTCTAAATGCAGAAGTTCGTGGACTTGGCGCCGACCGTTTGGTAGTTCCGATAGTTCCGTGTGGCTGCTGTGTTTCTGCTCCGCCATGCAGCCCCCCGTCCACTCGTTCTCATGCTAAACAAATTTATTCTATCATCCTGCTATTATATAATGGACACTGGTGGACAATGGCGTTGGGGTAACGTTGCTGTTGAATGGGTACCTATGCGGCTGCAGCGTCGGACACCGCAGGGCGATGGCAGCCCTTCCAGAAAGCCGCCGCCGCCGCCGGCGCCGCCATGTCGACGACAGCGATGGGATACGCCGAAACAGGAATGAAAATGGCAGATTCAAGCTAAGCTTGGCGCGTCGCTCGTATCAAGGCCACTTCTGTCATACCCGTTGGCAGACACTTCGAAGTTCAATTTCGACTGAAGACTGACACGAGCCTTCTTGAATGAAATCGTCGGCTAATCGAGTTGGGTGGGAAACCCCCACACCTCAGCACACACCCTCCCTGCTCCCCACAATAACCAACTATCTCCGTTGATCGAAATTTAATAGCCTAATTTTCGACAAATCGAAATGCACTTTTTCAGTGTAAAACAGCCTTTTTCTCTATCTCTCTATTTATATATAAATAGACAAATATATATTTGTATATATTGTACAGGACTAGGTATGCTTTAAATTGTCGTATATGGCCGTTGACCAGCGTTTCAGCGGAGAAATTTCAGAAAATGCCGACCAGAAATGACTGGCACGCCACTTTCAAGATGTCATGATCGGACACTGGCGAATGCTCACCAGAATGCCATCATGAAGCTGTCAAGGGACGGCCACAACGCGGGGCCGCACGTCCGCACCGAATTCGACATCAGCCTGTTCATTGATCAGCTCACTTTAGCGCGCGCGCGCGCGCGCGCGGCGTCTTTCCGCAAATCGTCGCCGTCGCCGGATCCGCTATGGCCGTACGCGTCGCCACTCGGACCGAACGAGTTGTAACGGCGCGTTCAGACTTGAAAAGGTTACGGGCGACCGCCGGCGTGACGGTGCGGCCCCATGAAATGGGACGGTGATGATCGACGTACGTTGGTGACTCTTCTCGTTTCCTTTTTGAGTTGTTCTCTTTTTTTTTTTTCTGTTCGGCAAACGAAACTTGTTTTGCGTCGATCGTGACTGCCGCGGAACGTCGATTCGGCGACGGCGGCGGCGGCGTTGCCTTCGGTTTGGTCGGATCACGGACGTGCACGATGGATCTACTGAAATGTTGCTGTTCTGTTATAGGACGATAACATGTCGGACGGAACGACCGGAGGTGGGTGAGGTATCAGGAAGAAATTCGTGTTCCTCCATGAAGTACGTCGGACGTTGCACCGCAACAAACGTGCAAGAATGGGGGAAGAGGAGAGAACGAGAGGAAAAAAAGAAGCAAGCGATAAGTCAACTGCTACTAATAATAATCGCATACATTCAGTATAATGTAGGCATATTATTTCGATTCTACCATTCGTCGACTGTCGACGTAATCATATTATTAAGTGTGAGTTATATCAAAGATTGCCCTTTTACGGCGTACGATTAGGCGGAACGCGCCAAACCAGTGGAGCTTTCGAAATTGTAAATAATAATGTCAAGACACAGAAAATAAGCGAACAAGCAACGTCTTTGAGCAACTGACCAATGGGTCAAGTAAACGCCGAGCATGCGGATTAAGCACACATCGACTCGTCTAAATGATTAAGCGGCCTCATTGGGGGGCGGCCCAACCCTTTTTTAAATGGCCTTACCACATTTAGACCAACCCCACTTCAAGCACAATCGTCTCTTCGAACGTACGAAGTCGTTAGTGCATTGTCCAGTTACATCTGGCGAGCATGAAGAACAGTTATCCTGATGTAACCGTCTGAAGTACGTACGAGCACGTATTTAAATTCGCCATGTTTCCCACCCCGTGTTTCACGCAACAACTCTATTACGACAGAATGGACGTGAATCATAAATATATACGTGAGTCATATGACCAATTAGTTTGCCAGTATTTTACTGCAACGACTCAAATATACGGCATTTATCAGTTTTGTTTGCAAAATGAAACAATTCGTGCTATTTGTTTATCGGTATTTCAGAGGCATCCTAATTAGAGCGTCAATTTGATTTCATCCCAACACGTCCCAGAAAATAACATCTTACTCTAACCTTTTTCCTAACATCAGCGAAAACGTAAAATAAACGATTGTTAAGCAAAGAATATGTTTTTTTTTTTCGATTTTCGCTAAATAGTTGATAGAATTACACGGCCTACAGCCTCGCTAGAGACGTCTTCCGCATCCGTCGTTTAGGATGTTGTAGATTTCCAGATGTCAGTTTGGCATTCGGGAGGGGAGCTAAAGTGTCGGATGTATATCGCAGTATTCGATGTTTGTGCCGATTTTCTGACGCCACCGACAACGGCGTCTGGCACTGCTAGTTAATGTCTTGTCACCATCAACATGACTATAATTATCATGGATAATCATGTCGCAGTCAGGAAGGATAACTAAATTCGCCAATGACGCACCGCGGCGGGCGCGACACGCGCGTCTAGCGCGATGTCACGAATAGTTTGGCCGTGGCAGTGCGTTTTAAATTGCCAAAACAAAGAACAAATACACAAACCGTCCAACAGGACAGCCACGTAAACATTGGAGGAGCGTTAACGAAATTGGACGCGGCTATGACGTCCGT
This sequence comes from Tropilaelaps mercedesae, assembly GCA_002081605.1. Taxonomy (NCBI): domain Eukaryota; kingdom Metazoa; phylum Arthropoda; class Arachnida; order Mesostigmata; family Laelapidae; genus Tropilaelaps; species Tropilaelaps mercedesae. The sequence goes on from MNPL01027393.1 coordinate 34,859, forward strand.
AGCGGTGTGCATTGATCGAATCGTTGGGAGAGCGTCGGACGCCTGTACAAGGCTGTGCGTTGGTTTTGTTTGCGCGGATGCTCGTTACCGGAGAAACAACACCGGGAAAAATTGGACTCACACAAACATACGCAAACATCGGACGCACGTATATAACGCACGTACGGAGGACGGACCCGTTCGCGGGGCCCATGGGGCAAAGCACGCTATACATTTCCTGCAATTGTGTGAACGCGCGCGCGCGCGCGCGCGCACGTGCGTGTATTCACATACCTTCGCTAAAACTGGCGTTGGCTACGGTGCGGTCCGCTGGATCAGCAGCGATTTAAGGGAAATAGTGAAAATGTCATCATCGTATACGTTAGTCCACCCGACAAGCAGGCGGCGTACCGAGAGAGGCCATGCACCGCTGACGGAGGCCTGCTCGAGCGTGGAGCCACTGCTGAGTCGTCGTTTGTTGGCGTTGTTGACGCGTCGGTCGATGCAGCTATTATCGGCGCGGGGCCGTGATGTAACGGTGAATCACGCCGAGTTAAGAAAAACCAACGAGAAGAGGAGGGACGAAAAAAAATGCGCTTGTAGTAAAAAATAAACACACGACTGAGCAACCGATGGGACGGCCACCCGCTCATGGCTGAGGGAAGGGCGAAGACGCAGTGAAAACGAGTGACACGCTAATATTGTATGACGACAATGCAGCGAAATAGAGAAAATATGAAAATTATAGGAAACTCAGCTCAGGTTATAGTTTGTCAGGCGCTGCTGGAACGCCGATGTGGAAGAACGTTAAAAATGGAAGCTCAAGCGTGTTTACTGTCTTCATCGGATGAAGTTGTGCAGGAATTAAGATATATATAAAGTCTAGAAATGTGAAAATGCGATATTGTGTAGTCTACCGATACACAGCGATACTAGCTAATAAATGAGGCTGGTTAAATGTATAGATGTCAAAATCTTGTCGAGACTCGCACTTTCAATGGTGTGTCATATAAACGATTACTAATTTTATTGTAGTCTTCGCTAATACATCGGTACACCTGACGTGTTTCGTGCTCACCTAGAAGTTGTTGCCTTTATGTACATTGCTAATTATGCTGCGTATGTGGTGACAAGGTGGTTACTCTCTGAGTATTGTGTATTTGTTTTTACCGTTAAATGCGCGAAAACAACAGCCAGAAGCTGTGTTTGACCCAAGTATATATTTTTTTAGAGCTGACCATCAGCCAGCATTGAACGTCCACGGTAGCGGTTCTAGCATTACTTCGTAAGACGGACCCCATATAAATATAAATGCGCATCGGCGGGGATCGAATTCGTGCACCTTTTACGTGTCTTCTCCGGTCGCAAGGCGCATACGAAAGCACCCCAGAGCCACCGAGTTCGACGTGTTTGACCCACCTGAAAAACTTGAGCAAAGGCTCCGGGACAGAAACATTTCACATCTGCATCGAAAGCAGATACACCTTGACACTTCGATGGAAGATTAGAAAAATGCCCCGTTACACGAAATTCTGGCACAATATGAACATTTGACAACGATACTTCATATCGAGAAAGGAGTATGGGTTGCCGTTTTAGCTTTTTGCATGTGTGTGTGTGTGTGTGTGTGTGTGTGTGTGTGTGTGTGTTAATAGTAATCCGATTACAACGGCATAATCCACCAGTGGAACGCCACTAGCCTATGAGTCAGTGCGGTCAGTCAAAAATTCACTAATAATGACCCAACACACCGCTCGATCGATATTTTAGAATCAAACTACAATCAAGTTCAATCGTCCTTGTCTATATCTGGCGCTGAGATTGTGATTGTACCTGTTGCAATCACATCTACCTCCATCAATAGCGTTCCAAGTGTCTGTGGGGCCCAGCGGACCATAACAGTGGTGACATGGCATCGTCCCATACCCCACGTCGAATTGCCGCACGTTATTTGTGCCAAACGATCGTCTCATTAAACTACTATCGGTTTATTGCCGCCGATCCGGCCCCGCTAAATTGAGCACTTGAGGTCGTTCTGCCGAACAGCAGGACGCGCCTGTGTCCTTGTGCGCAGCCAAGATCGCCACGGTGGACGCCAATTCTCTCTCTCTCTCTCTCTCTCTCTCTACTTTATTTAATTGATTCCAGACTGAGTAGATAAACAGGGGGACAGACCGGCGGAATACCCGGAGGGACCGCGTCGGATGATGATCAGACACTCGAGGGCCCGCAATTTTTTCACGTGCGATTAGTGGAAACGTTTTCAACGTTTTTGTCTTCAACACGTCGAGGAGTCGTTCTACTGAATCGTCCTAATGTCTAGAACGACCGAAAGAAATATTTATAGCGATATTTTCTCAAGATATATACAATGACAGCTAACATATCATGATAGAGTGTAAATCCGATGACCTGTCTCCCACCCGAGCGAGACCTTCCAGCGACTTGCTAAGCTCTAATGGATGATTTTAAATAGATTTTGACAACGTCCGATTGGAATCTCGCGACGCCATCTCGAGCCGTCTCGTTAGGCCACTCTTAGGCACAACAGCGAGAGGATGCCCTCGGCGATGTTTGGCTGCTGGTGCATGAGACGACTCGCTACGAAATACGGACATGCTTATCAATTCCGATCCGCATTATCTAAACTAGAGTGCCGAAGCAGTCCGACCATCATCGTATCTGTTAACAGCTTCGAAAGTTCCTACTTTGTTAAGAGTAGTTCACTGATTCGGAAAATACGGACCGCCGCCTTGCTGGCAGACGTGCACGCAGCGAATATGATCCATGATGGTGACCTGCTAGATGCCGTCTGGACGTATGGCGGCGTCGTCGTCGTCTTCTACGAGCAAACGCGTATCTTTTTAATTAGATTCGCCGTCGTTGCTAACAAGTCCTGTCGTTCAGGGGAACTTCGGCTTCTGTTGTTTGAGTGGTGTTGTATAACGACGGCGAGCAGCAGAAAATGCCTGTCGGCCGCAATCTATGATGTTGTTGTGTTTTCGCTGTGGATAGAACGTGGCTAGAAGTCACCGATGATCTTCATGTTCTCTATAATCTACTGACTTTCTCGTTGTTCAATATGTTCGGGGCACAAAAATAGAATAATATGGTATCTGGTCTGGTATCTGCACGCGTGTACTCTGCATAAATTTGCAGGCGCTTAATATATATCGACTACTATTATTAGTAATTTCATAGAATTAGAAATTGTGACGGTGTTTGACCGGAGGCTAATAATTGTATCAAGATAAGAATTACAAACATATTCAATTGTAATCAGATAAACTTAATAATCGACCGGCCGTGTGCGTATGTTCCATCAGCCAGGCATTTTTATGCAGATTAGTTTGCTTCTAGAAGTCTATCTACCTGTCGTATGTTTGTGACAGCGATACAGGGTGTAGCGCTGTTCCCTCCGATTACGTCCAAACATTTAACAGATAAAGATCCAATTAAGGCTTCTATTCAACAGATTATCGTTTGTATATTGTTCTCGCCCTTCACGTTTATCGTCGCGTGCGCGTCAGAATTTTGTACAGGGTCCTCCTTCCATCCAGTGGCGATTCGAAATCTACGCATTCTAATTCAACGGTCGGTATTTCTTTACGCCGTTTTCCCGCCGCATATCCTCAATGGATTACTTCTCTGAAAAGTATCAACTCTATTTACCTAAATAGGTCATCCGAATTGGCGGACTTCGTGGACCTAACAGCGGACAAATGCGATGCGTACCCTCGGCTAGGCCGCGGCGAATACGAACGGTTAACAGCAGAGATATGCAATGGCCATTTTCTGCAGGCTAACAAGCGCCTGATCGGTAAACGCGTAGTTGACAAGCTAATACGCTTTTCACTGACGCGATCGTTGGCTCGTTTTGCACTCATCATCTCGTCACAGCCTTTTCCTCATGTGGTGGCCATTTCACCCGAAAGCTATCGTTAGAAGCCGTCACTCAAACGGCGCGGCCACGTTCGTCGGTGACCGCAGCAGCTGGCGATGGCGTTGAAATGCACGCCTAACTACGACCACAAAGTGGCTTGTTGTTCTGCCGGACAATCCGATGTCGCGGCGGCGACCTTCACCGACAAAATCGTAGAGCTCTACACACACAAACACGTACACACAAATTACCATACATGCATACATACATTCACTGTACCCCTCAGCGTGTTTACTTCCACCGACGCGGTACGGCGGTCGTGTACGAGCCAACAAACGGCCCTACTACTACTACTACTACTACTACTACTACTACTACTACTACTAGGGCTACTATTGAAGGCTCGTCCCCCAAATCAACGTCTCTAAAAATAAATTATTAGCACGAATAACAGCAGCGGCACCGACTTTGCACAGTAATCCGAAACCGACAGAAATTCGCGTACGACCACACTCCTACAGGGAAAACTGCGACGTTCTGGCTAGGTCGTATCCGCTATTCAGACCATCTGATCAATATGCTCGTATTTGCGATTACTATTAATCGTAGCCAATAAACTAGCGAATTTTCGAGGGGGTTGGCTGAACGCATTGACGATCATGAACGTCCGCTCGCCTGTCCGCAAATCGGACTGAATTTATCCCACTCATTTCAGTGCGTGTACCAGAATGGCTAACGGCTACGTCCTATGGCGAACTAAATCTGCTCAGTGAGCCGTGAGCGTGCAAACCCACCGAAACCTCATGGTTGTACTATTAACGGAAAGCTCGATGGAATGGACTAGGTGCACACTTCATTGAGGGACACCGATGATGATTGATTGGCATACGGAGCCTGATGAGACGCCGAATCGAGTAAGCAAATTCAGCTTCATTTTGTCCGGCGGAGCTTTACGGCTGCCTTTGTTCAAGCTGATGGATTACCGTCCGATGGATTACCGATACATTTGAAGGCTTTAGCTACAGTCTCTAAGGTTATTGCACGAACACGCTTAATACTGACACGGTGAGAATCGAATCCCCTTAACGTGGATCTGCGTTGAAATCGGATCTGCGTTCTGGATACGTTTAACAGTTTCGTACAGCCGGAACACGTATTCCCGTTTTCGTGCGTTGAATGGCTTTATTGCTCATATGGGCAAGAAGTGAATGTAAATTATTTCTGCTCCAGCTGAATGGATACTTAGCGACAATGGCAACCAGGTGATAGAGTCGCCGATATTAAAGGATCCTTTCCTACAGACATATCCGCATTGCGCGAAAGTTATCGATTCTTGTTAAACTGGTATTTCCATAGGCGGCCGCACTGTTTTTCTACAGAGAGAACCTTCTACCTTAAAAGTGAATGCTCGCTCCTTGCAAAAACAAGGTCAGTTCGGTATGCGAAAATTCTTAACTAAACCTGTTACCGCAAAAAAACGGCCATTCGCTCCATAATGCCAAGTCAAGCCTGCATAAATTCTTAACAGGCCAAGCGTGGTATTTATGCCAGCAGATAGTATTTACGCAGCAGATAGTTACAGCAGATAAGTTTACGCTGTGAACCTAAAGACTGTTTAAACCTGTTGGCCACATCTCGTAGTTTGCAAAACGCGCGACATTAGACACCCAGCAATCGGCGGCAGATCGTATACATCAACCACTCGTAAATCTCTCCCACTGACATGGTAATAAAGCTCGACCTTAAAGTTTATTCGAGACTTATCCATTAATTGAACGTACACAGAACGCTGGATCAAATTTCGGACGCACTGGTTCCAATCGGAGTATCGCATTTTTGAATGTCCTCCTCGTTAATTAGTATCTGCTCAGAGACGCTCAGCCATGCGGAAAAACGGCCGACATGACGCCTCGCGCCACAGTTTATGCAAACTTCTAATATCTGGCCGATTCCAGAACTCAAATCGATGTGTCCATCTATGCAATTTATCAAACGACAACACAATTGGCTGTTTTCTAGCGGTATTATGAACACTTTGGCACTCGTGGGCCCCCACGTCTCGCCACGCCAAGTTCAGACCGACCAGCCGGCCGTCTCCCCAACACTTGTTTTCCAAGGCCATCACTCCAGATTACCCTTGGGTATCCAATCAATTGCCGTTTATCTCTCAGCTTTTTTTTTCTCTTTTACCACCACTGGAAGCGATCATTGGCAGTATTGCATTTCACAGAGCGTTACAAAGTTTGTGGCCAGTGTCAATTGTTCGGTTCGATTTTTCGGGGTCAAAAACGCCAAAACACGCAACCCCTTCAGCAGCTGGCCAGAGATCAGCTGGTGTCCAAGGGAGAACATGACATATTCTTGTCCCACAGATGTCCTGTGTAAGTGTCTGTCGAAAAAGAATAATATCCCAGAGAAGTCCGAAGATTACGCGCCAGTCATAATCAGGCTGTCTCTACTCAGCATTAGAGTGAGTGAGTGAGTGATTGTAGCTACGGCGTGCTTGAGCACGCACCCTAGCGTCGTAGCAAAGAGTGTTTATGAGCAGGGATCGTAACGTCAGATCTACCCAGTAAAATAACGGTAGAAGGGCTCGTGTGACGATAAAAATGACGTCCGCTCGAAACGGCTAACGCGAGATTACCAGTCCCCAATGCGTCCTGCGTAATCCGTTTCAGGACACAGCAGGACCTTCGAACACGGACAATGAAACCAGGTAGGCGTTGAGGTGCTGCTTAGTAGCGTTAATTGTAACTTAGATAGAGGTATCTCTATTTAAGTTACAATTGCAGTGCGAGGATATGCAACCCTATAGACTACTCTTGTTGTCCGCATTTTGTCCGCTTTCGAAGATTGCTTCGAATGCCGGTGCTTCAGCTCGTTTTAGACCGACGTCGATCCAAACTGTTTCCATTCGGCTTCGAAGCCCGGCGCAAGCCACTCGAAACGGGGAACGCATGAGATGTCGCCGAGCGCAATGTACGTGTAAAAACAACGCGTATTTGGGTGTCGTGTCGCGATGGGGCTACACCACTTTTGCAGGTGGGATAATCCTCATCGTTGGGTCAGTCTGAAGTAGCCATAGTGCGAAGGAAGTGCGTTTCGCAGAGGAACCTGTCGCGGGAACGGGTTCAGCCGGAGACTTCAATGGCGAATCGATTGTTTGTGTAGAGCTACCGAGAGAGATGCTGAGCGCAACGCTATCCTATGAAGACAACGTGGAATAACACAACAGTGATTGTTACCATAGCTTCACCGTGTTCGCGCCGCAGAGTGCCCCGTTGGTTGAGGATTCCGGTGGGACAAATCCCCGCAGGCTCTTCTCGGAGGGTAGAAGAACATGGGCTGGGGTGGCGGCAACTTCGATGGAGGACTAACGAGGAAATACACTAGGGTGAAGCTTGTTTGACGGCCTGTTTATTCGCTCAATTCGTAAGGAGAATTCGATAATTGTGCCATTTGCAGTGTTGTGCAGTCTCTGTCGAGCCAATGTGTATACGTAAGACGCTACTCAGGGTAGCTTGATGGTACATTCAGCTAGAAATTGCAAAATTCACATTTTTCTAGTGACACAAAAATCATGGAAAGCTGACGTGAGGTTCTGTCGACGGTTGAACGCCCTCCAACAATCGGACTACCTGGACAAGCAACTTTATGCTGGATCCGACGACTGTATTCGATTAAAATTCGAGAAGACTGCAGTGATATTTTATGGGCTGTCCTTCAAAAAATTTTAATCATGAAAATTAATTACCATATTAATTTACCTATAAATTACCCTATGACTGGCGTTTTTTTTCGCATCTACCGCATCCATGAGAGGTCATCGAACCAGAACGGTACAAATGACTATATATATATATATATATATATATATACATATATATATATATATA
>MNPL01027404.1:7122-37689 GCA_002081605.1 Tropilaelaps mercedesae
TAAATCCACTAACTCTGCGTAGAATTGATCGCATACTTCGGCCTATAAGACCGATGGCAAGAACCTATTAGCGGAAGATGTATGTGGTCACTGAGAGCTTCCGCGTATGTTTTGCCAGCAGAAAAAATGCAACGTATACAAAACATTGATCCCGAATCCTGGGATACACGGCTGGAGCATCCTCTTCTCACTAATTCGTATAGCTTTTATTGGTAGCCATCTTTCAACACGTCCGCTACATTCACGGAGGGCTGGGGAGGGCAACGGGGGATCTGAGTGTGTGTATGTATTTTCTTGCCAGCCTGTAGCAGTGCCGATGTAAAGGTAGTTTGTTCCTATTACTGACTGCACTATCCTTACACTGCTCAGTGCCTGGGACCCCTCCCGATGTTGATGTGCACTCGTAGCTCCACTCAGTCTGGTTGTTGGCCCGTTCAGTCGATGGAACGAAGGCTCTGCCGATTCCTCGAGCATCGACCCTCGCTCGACATCTCTCTGCACTCTGCCGCCCTACGGCAATGTCACGAAGCATCGCCTCTGTTGTTGTGTGGGCTAGGTCTGGCGCTTTGAGCCACAGTAGCTCGGTATGGAAGCCCGTTTCTCTCACTAACCGCGATCCGCATGATGGGATTTACACGAGAGACCTTATGGAAGATCCTTGTCGATAATTTGTCCTTACTGCCTTCCCCCGCAAGCGTCCTGCGTCGCTTCCTGAAGCGCCGACGACTGGGCCGTGATAACAGTCAAGTCTTCGAGAGTATGATGAAGGTCTGTCATCAGAAAGAACTCTTAAGGAATATGCTCTCAGCCGGCTGACAAACGGGGGCTGCCGGAAAAGGCTTACTTTTTTCAGCCAATGGTTTTTACCTCGAAATAATGCGGCGACCTACCATACTGGAGTATAGTATCGACAAGTTCATGTTCAAGAAAGGAGGACCAGCAAAAGGATTTCAGTCATCATAACCCGCTAGGCGAACTTAATTTAACAAAAATAATTTGGAGAGAAATATTTCAGTCCGATCAGTACTTAAGGATTCTGTATGGTTGCTACGCTGTACTGCAAACTCCAGTCGAGCTTGACAGAGCAAGACAGTTAATATAGCTATCACGCTTGATCAACGCGAGTATTATCACACGCTTCCATTCGTAATGGGTAAAATTGTGTAGCTATAAGCTACAGCCAAAAAGTCTATTACGAAGCTAGTGACGCTAGAAAACCCGAAAGTCATTACACACACCCGTATCTCGGCCTAGATTTTGTGGATGAGGTTTATATTTAACTTCACAAGCTGTATGGATATTATGCGACTCAAATATTTTTCGTTCAAACGCAGACTTCCGACACAGATCATTTCGGAGCCTAATGGCATCTATGAGATTCAGATGGGGGCAAATTCACACACCAGTGCCAACGGACTTGAGAATGACAGGACAGACTTCTTTTATGACCAACCATGTCGTAAAGCTAAGAGAGCGACTTAAACTATGTATGGGGCAATTCCGCTAAAAATGCACCACAAAAACGTTTGTAAATTTCACCTGCGGGATTGCTATCGGCAGCTAGTCATCTAAACATTTAAAAAGGTTTTCAAACCAGCTCTTCGTAACCAAATAAGCATACTAACGGTACACGTTAAAAATAAAGTGACGCATTTCGGTAACAGATAAGTCAATGCACATAATTGGTGAAATACAGGTGAATTTAAAAGAGAAATAGAAAGTCACTCTGAACCAGCAACAGGAATGTGTCATTCCGGGCATAGCGACTTAATAGCTAGCTTACGCTCTCTATTTGCACAATTTCGTAAAGGCCCCGCAACGGGTACACTACAGTCACGCAAATACTCAAGCATTAGGACGTCACCATATTACAAAAAATTCCTCCATTTCAGCAGTCGAGAAATAAAAGCGCTGAAGAACCAAGCGCATTTTTATAACAACATGCGGTTCGTAGTTGGCCACCTAAAACTTTAAAACGATCAAGTATTAATCAAATTTTTAGTCCGAAACCTACAGAACTGCTATGTGACAAGTTTTGCTAATGTGCGGCGACTTTTAGCCACGTCAGCGGTTTCAATCAAAACATAGCGTACGGGTAACGCGGCGATTATGGCCTTACTGGAGGACAGATGTTTTTATATAATATTCCTAACGTTCTGTGCTGCGTTCGTGGCCCATCCAGTATCTAGAGCTCGACATATTCGGACCATCAGAGTAAAATTTTTCTCGTTTCAGTCTTTCCCTTGTATTGACAGCTGCGCGTTAATGCCTTCCGATTGTCGGATTTTTGCATACAAATGGTTTCTTTTTTTATATTGTTACCACATGAAAAACTGCGGTTACTCTTGTTTTGCATTTTTTTTTATCATTTGCATTCTCTGTCGGTGTGTTAATACCAGGTGCTATTTTCATAGGATTCGCCTGGCTTAATTGTCTCGTTAGAGAGTATTTTGTCTGCGAAAACGGTTGACTCATTTTCTACTACGATGCCAAATGAGATATGGAAGTTCAGGGCCACAAGGAGTAATTATTAAGACCAGGACGATGAACAACAAAATATATTTTCATACGATCTTTACGATTACGACTTGACAAATTGTGACGAGATAATTGACGAAGATCTTTCAGACGGTTTAACCACCTGAAGCCCTGTCGTGTTGGTAACGCGTTTAGAAGGCCGATTGATCTGGGCTACGGCACTGCTGACTTATACTGATGGAAATATGAGAATGCAGATTTCGTAATACACGTTTACCTGTCGTTGTCATTATACGATCACGGCTATCGGATATCGGTCATCATAGAAATTTCGTGTCTTACACAAAACATAAAAACGTCTATACGGATATTAATGGCGGCGTATGCTAGCCAACCAAAAAGTGGCCAATTTGCACTTTATTGACCGAAAAGCCACTGTAGAAGCCTAATAGAAAATCTCTGTGTGTTTCCTTTCGTGTCGCTCCCCCTTAATAATATTACTCTCCATTGAGCCGATGTTATATTCGGGCCTTAATAACAATTACGTGAATGCCGTGCGCATCGTTATTTTCATCACATTCGTACGTGAAGTGTTCATTGAAACGCTTGCCCTCACATAGCGAAGGTCGGCCGACAATCGGTCATTCGAAAACCTTCGAAGCAACTATGTCATTTCACGATGGCCTTCAGCTATAAATAAGACGACCATATAGATACACAACATTGGGGGTCAAGTCGTCGCGTTAACATAAGAATGAAAGCTTAACAGGTTGAACAGTACCAACAAGTTGAAGGTACCTGGCCGTGCCCTGTAAAATCTATAGAATATATGGCATTTATCCTTCAAAGCATCATAAAAGCGTACTTGTTTGTTGTTCAGAGACAAGTTGTCGTTGTTGCTGTTGCAACATACCTATATCTACACACTGGCCTCTTTGTGGAGCCTAAACTCACTCTAGTCGCAGATAGAAATGTAATGTGTAATGATACTGAATGAGATTCCATAGCCTTTGCTCGATTCCGGCCATTACCGATTTTAGCTCACACAGGCTTTGTCCGTACCCGTAGACGATGTCGCAATTACAATGCCCAACAGTGGCAACGGCAGTACGACAACGATACCAATCAGAGCCGTAATCGACCACGACGACAACAACAACAACACGCATAAGACATTATTCATTATGTAGTATGTGTAGGACGCCAAGTGGAAATTAATCTTGCTTCATTTGCCGCAAACAAGCGGCAAGGTAAGAGGAAAACGTAGGGCGGGCTCGTGATGGGACAAGCAAAATAATGGATTGGCGCGCTGTTGCCGTTTTTTCTCGTCTCTTAGTTAGCTTTTCGTTTGATTTTTACATTGAAATCGACTTCGCTTCTGCTTGATGGGGGCGTTCTGAAGTCTTCGAGAGATGGCATAAATATGCCGCTTCGTGCTAGCCTTCGTTCGAGAATCTGTCACGGATCGCATTTTTTAACGCGAACAATACTTCTCTGCTGATGACGCCACCGCTAAATGCGTTCGTAATCGCTGTTGATTTCATTATGGCAACATTTCGAGCTTTAGTTGATTCGGCAATCTGTTCATGTCGAGCATCTGCACCATTCGAATGCGAAAGACATTATGAAAACCAAGAATACATTAAAAATTTTCTAATAAAATTAGTATGATTCGAGTGAGCTGTTAATGTACTGCCTATATATATATATATATGTAGGCCACACCACCAACAGCCATTTCACGGGTCGTTGAGATTGCATCCCGTTAACTATTTATTTGGTACAAATCAAATAAACTCTTTATACAGAATTGATTGACTGTCATGCACATGACATGGAAATCTAAAGCAGATAGGGTCAACATAAACCGTATTCGTCGATGCGTTGAAAGACTATGCGGTGCTGAAGGTGAGTGAGTTGACGGTCTGTTGTCGCCAGCAAGGCCTTTGCAAAGTGAAGAAGTTTGGAACTACTAACCCGTTGTACAACGAACAACATTTTGTGCTCGGGAAGACACTAAACGCTATCCAGGTCAACCGCATTTTACAGGCGAGAACCGCAGATGCACGAGTTGTTCGTCGAGCATGAGGGATGACCGACGCAGCGACCTCGCAAACGTCCGCGCAGCTTTTTGACAAGCTGCTCGTCCTCTTTCGCCCGACACCTCCGTCACACACTGCGAAACAGGCCTACATCCCTGTATACATACAGATGTTCATCGGCGCCCCTAAAGGCGGCGTCTACAAACAGTAGCTGTGCGTCCTTAGGCCGACCTCTCTTACCATGACATTTCTGCCATACGGTGACGACTCATCAAACAGCCAGCGGAGTGCCCGTTCGGCCAAGTGCGCCTTGTCCGTTGCCTCCTGTAAGTTGTGGTAGTTGGCGACCTTAGCTATCACACTGAACTGGCCCTTGGCCTCTGACGAGCGACTGGTGCGACGATATTACGGCACTGGCCGACGAGTACTCAGGGGACGTCGGCGAGCCGGGGACAGATTGGCGAGAACGGTCTTCTTCTGTATGTTACGTGCGGCCGCCATTCTGCTGTCCCCATTGTTGTGTGTTCCTAGTCGCTGCAGCTGGGCTACCGTCAACTGCAGCAAGCGACTCAAGACGCCAGCCGCCCGGCGGGGACCAAAGAGCGGCTAACATACCCCGCATCCACACGTACACAACCGCACAAACGCACTCGCCAGAGCGTCCGGTTTGCTTCGTCGAGATTTAGGGCCGCGAAACGCCGGATGCCACGCACGGATGCCACGCACGGATGCCCCGTCGGCCGCAGAGTTGAGCGACATGGCACGGACACTCATGAAGTTCCGACTCGCCAGACGACGCTGGATTGGTCGCACGAAGCCACTTTGGAGCGGATTCCTAGAGTATGTCCCTCCGCCCTCCCCTTTCCCGGATCCCCATTACACTGCACCAAAGACCCATAGTGGCTTGTCGGTCTCATGATGGGAGACATCACAACCAACGGTCCTCAAATGGCAAATGGACCACCACTACGGTCGGCCGCTGGCCGACAAAAGTTAGACAACTTTTTTGTTTGTTGAGTAGCAGTCCCCAACCCCGGTCTTTCGGATCTCTCCCCTGAAAGTGCCCCTGAAAGATGTATCTCCGTTCAACACCCCCCTCGACCCCTTAAGTACGTTAACATGTCGCAGTAACGAGAGCTTGATGTAGGGTTGGGAAAGCTGACCGCGTTTTCGGCTATTTAACCTCAACATCCGCCTTCAAGGTTGAGTTAACCCGAGTAGGTTACAAATCTGTAGGGGGCCGTCACCGAAAAATCAATTTGAGCTACAAAAAACGATTTGAACAAAATCGCCTACAAGTGCAATCTAAATGCTTGGTTCAGATAAAAATCGGATTGAAATAATAGACTGGAGATTTTTTTGCGACATCCATAGAGAGCTGGATACTACCCAATTTTCTGGAGGACTAAATAAATCTATAGTATATATATCTATATTAATCTATCTATAATATCATTATTTATTATTATTATCAGTTATTATTATTCAATCTATCTATATTATTAAAATATATACATACTTTTTGCACATATATATCATAATATAGAGAAAACATCTAGCAATGGAGAGATTTTTAGGATCCGCGAAACCTAATGTGGCCGAGCGCTGTCCAATCGAATTGTTGAAGAGTGAGCTAAAAGAGGAGTGTCGACCGAGTCCTAAGGAGTCTCTCCTCGTCATCGCCATATCTACTCACTCATGTAGCGCTACCCCGGGACGACCAGTCTAGGCTAGTTGGCTCCAACATTGCCACTGTCAAGGAACTGCGGCTGCACCTTCTATCACAAAATTCTAAAACACGGCATGACAAACTGCACTTGATTGGCCGGGCGCGGTTGACGCGAAGAAAAACGACACATAGTGCGCATGTCCACACGTGACGTAGGAGACGAACCCAGTTTGGGCAAAACGCGACCATCCATTTCCTTGTTAGGAATTCGCCCGCAGGCCAAATTGTCTTCTAGGCTCTGTAGCAGGTCCACGAGAGGTATAAAACATGCTGACTTCAGCAGGTACACCAAGCGGGGATCCAAAACGGAGTAGCGAGGCTAGTAGAAACCTTGCTGCGCACGCATCTCTGCGAGTCGATGAAGGCTCCTCGTTACAGCTGTTTCCAGTACCCGCAGTAGAAAGGGGTCCCCAGTAGAATGAGTAATTCCCGCTAACTTTTTTTATCCGTGGACGAGAACCTCCATTCATCTTCGAACTGGCCGCAATCTTCCCCGTTGTCCGTTATCAAATAAGCCTTACGCTTGGCGGTATTTAAGCCTACTCTCCCTGTTGGACGGACGGGGTATGAGTTAAGACGAGATGACGCACATGCGCCACTGGTAACCTGCAATGAATAGTGCGAGGCGGACAAGCCCACTAAACCCAAGTGGATGCCCAGTACTTTCTTGGCACTAGGATACTTGCAGGGTCTGATTGGCCTTAAGACTCCTATGCCGATTGTGATGTCCGCTGGCCCACTCATTAACATACACTGATCGAGATGGAAAGATTTTAGCGTTAAAAGCACGATCTTGAGTACAAGCTTGACGGCCAAGTCAAAAAGCACAGTTCCCTGACTGGAAGTAGAATTACACCGGGTTATAAGAGCTCTTTAACATTTTTAATGACGCTCTGGTCAAGGCTCTTCTCTACCGTATCGTCGGACAAACAAGCATCGCAGAAAGTGTCAGTAGGTACGCCCACGGACTCACTCCACGATTATCGACAACAGCTTCCAGGATTGGCTAGATACTTAGCGAATCTTGACAGATATCTGGTAAATAATGCCTGGGCTTTAGATCGAGTATCGCCCTCACATTATACCTTATGGAATCTTCACTACTAGTGACTAAAGGGAACTTTCTGTTCCTTCTGTTAACGAACGCCGGCTTGCACTTATGTATTCGTTAAATGTTTTGTTTGTCACCTCGATGACAGATTGGACATTCCGCTGTGCGCTGTCCGTTTGGATACGGCTGTGATAGAATAGAGCACATGAATGTTCTTATCACAAAAGAACGTTAAACCGTCTAAAGCCCAATCTCGAGAAGAGGCTAACACAGTTTCAGCCATCCTACCTAGTTCATATAAGATCTAAGCGACTCAGTGCCTACACGAAGTGGAATGTATTCGTTGTAGAACACGTGTACTCAGTGAACGCTAAATTTACTTTGCTAAGCTAAGCGAAGAACTGTATTTCATAAACATAAATTATACACTCGAACAACTCTCAAGGAAGCCAGTAAAAACGCAAATATTGCAAAAATAACAAATGTCTTAGAACGCCTGTATAAAAGTACGACTCAAATTATGTATCGAGGCTGTGCCTTAATTCGAGGCATAGTCGAGAAGTATTGTTCGTTTGTCGAATACCGTGTACCAGAGTTTTACCAAGAGGACCATGGTAATGGCATATGCTATCCAGTGGAACTCACCTGGCATAGTCAAGGTCAAATTCTAAACCTGCAAGTGGATATATTTAACCCTTAACGCAAGAAATCAAAACTTTTACTCACCAGACGATTTGCGACGAAATTATTGGAATACAATGATGAGCCCCTCTGATCGATAATATTCGAACAAAATATGCGGATCTGCCGACAGAGTTGTACTATTAGCTAGTCTCATTTCACCTTCTGAATACTCATAGTTGTATTTTTATATGTGCCTTTAGGATGACAGAAAAAACTGCTTTCTATCTGGAAGAGACAAGATGCAAGAGACTTCTCAATAGCTAGGAACTTTCGAGAGAAATTGGTGGCACACAAAACATTCGCGGATGAAGCCACTATTCCTAATGTCTCTTCTAATCCATGCTAGAGAATAATCCCGCGTAGAGTATGCACGGCTCCTTAACCAATACTCATAAATTGCATGCTTTGTCGCTATTCTACTGACATTCATATTTTATGATCGCCATCATTCCTACGCATTTGTCAAAACTATTTAACAACTAAACATCCTGTCACGCAGTGTACGCGCGTCATCATTAAACAATACGTCCCAATTTCAACACGCTCCTTGCATATCGATAGGAATACATTTGAAAAACTATTCCAAGGATCGACAATTACTAGCACTTCATAATCATTACTGGAACAGCATAGGACAGCATGAAATCCACGCATCGAAGACGGCAACATAGAGCTGAAAGCAGCTAGGTCAAAGTCAAGTTGCTTCCATTGGCATGTGGAACTTTTGGAACGTTGGTTTTAAAAGACCGTTCTGATGCATTTATTTGCAGATGGCTTCGGCAGGAGCAAATAAACTGCTTCTGTTTTCTAATTTTGATGGGGCGGAAAAACCAGCCTAAGTTTCAGTTGACACTGAATGCGTCGCGTTGCTACCGTATCAAACTGAACATATGGTACGGGACGTTATTTCCGAAAGCACTATACAATGTTTGATAGTTAGCTGGTACTAGTTAACAACTATCCCTCTACTGTTCGCGACGTTTGGAACCAATATTGGTTAAACACCACCAGATAGCAACAATACGACATTAAGGTCGATCCGCAACGTGACAATGACAATACACCTGTTGGACCAGTGCAAAATAGATAAGCGCTCTTGTCTCATTTACTGTCGAGCGTACCTGCACAATTACTCGCAATTTCTGATAATAAAGTTCGCGGTAAAATCGAGCCTTTTCTATCTGTACGGCCTCACGATAGATACCTCTTCATTGATTTGTCGTCAGGAAGTACGAAACGCTAAATGCACGGTGTGGCATTTATAGTTCTGTTCTAATTGTGATAATCTACTTCCCAGTAAGTACTTTCTCGCTTAAGTCCCATCAAGATTTTTTTTTATAGTGTTCACTTGAATATCCAAATCATCCACGCTGACCCTCGCGCTAGATGTTTGAAATGACGCGCGCCGGTATCTGCAGACCTTGCAGTGCGGAGTCGCATTTTAGTAATGTCAATATTGTCCAGCCACTTTACTCGATTATGAGTCTGAGCTAAGATTTGTGCTGAGACGAGTCAGAGCTAGCAAGTGGTTGGGGCAGAATGATTGAGGTTACATGCAATGATCGGTTGGGCAAGAAGGTCCGCATCAAGTGCAAGTGAGTGTACAATCTGTAATTCTTCGCAATGCTGATACTGGTAAAAACGCAACTGTCAACGACATTGCGTTGGTCAAATATTTTCATGTTATTCTTTTTCGCTCATGCCGATGGAGCGACACTATAAAATGTGATACTTATTTGGCTTTGTTCTTAAGCCCCAAACTAAAAGGACCGCGTTGACAATATATGAAATGCCCCTGTGTGCTTCTAGAGCTGTTTCTTGATTAAATTGTCTCTCAAATTAAGCGTCAAACTTATTGTTAGTTTCTTACAAATGACAGATGTATGAATTATTAAGATAATTGCTAAGTTTACTATGTGGGTTTCTATTTGAAACTGGTTAAAAATTTTCGCATTTGCGGCAAATTTTATTTTAGCATATCTAAATAGACTTTGATCATAGCTATTTCTTAACATAAAGCAAGAACTGCAATCCTGAGAAATCCATATCAAATATATGAAGAATACATGTGCATTTCAATTGGCTTCTTACATCAAACGTTGATCTAAGTTGCTGTGGAACACATATTTGTCTCCATGAGCCAATTTGTTGTTGTATAAGGCCGCCACTCTTACAGTCGAATGTTCCATTTTTTAGGCAAGTTGCTTTGCAGATATTCAATAGATGGCAAATATAGATTCTTGTAAAACAGTAGAGAAGGAAATGTCGGTATTCCCAAAATGTAAAAACGTCGAAATCACTAACGAACAAACTACGGAGAAAAATTCTTTCTAGGACTGTACTCACGTAGTTTTTCCCATATCGCATACTTGGATTCTGTCACAGGAGCTTTAGCTACAGGCCTTCTTGTATCCATATTTACATGACCCTGAATTTGAGTAAAAAAGACAACTAAGAACGCCGCTTAGGTTATACAAAAGTAGACCAGTTGTTTGATAGGCTGACAGTTGCGACGATTTAGGCCGCTCTTCTTTTGATAATCGGTTCATTTCTGATTTCCAGCCCAGACGATACAGTTGGAGATTTAAAGAAGCTTATTGCTGCACAGACTGGCACACGATATGACAAAATCGTCCTTAAGAAGTGGTATACGATTTTCAAAGATAATATCTCGCTCGCCGACTACGAAGTCCACGATGGAATGAATATCGAGCTTTACTACCAATAACGCTGTTCTTGTGAGCTCGAACTGTACCGAAGTATGCGCTAAGGACACAGCGTGTTTGTTTGACTTGTACATAATTTTTTTTACCATTTACTAGTTTGCGCTGAAAAATAAATGTAGTCCGTGTACAGATCATTTTTGTCATTAATCTAGCATCCAGCTTGACGTTTTTCAGTTTCTCGATCTCGAAAACCAAATGTATTTGGGTTACCTGCATCAGTGCTAAGAAGCCATAACACATAACATCTCACTGATATTTTACTGCATAACTAAACATGTAGAATTTTAATATACCCAAAAAATACGTTTTCATTTATTTGCGTAAAAATGAAGAAATGCAGTTTTTGGTGAAAGCTTCCCATAGACACTCAATTTTGTAAATAGTCGTTATAAAATGAATTCAAGCGAGGCATTCCATACAGGTATGTGTATATTTTGTTTTCAAACTTCGCGCAAAATATATGTATATGCAAGAGGAAGAGAAATACATTATAATAAGTTTGTCCGCTTTTTGACTGATAACAAAGTAGATCATTATCAAAATTACATGTCCTTTAGAATACACTTCACCAATGAAAAAAGGCACCGAGTGTTAGGTTCAACCTGCTCTTCCCAGCACGCTGTCCCTCTCGAGAGTTCTAAAAATGTCAGACAATCATAGTGAAATACTGGCCAATGAAAAAGATAATATCTTTATTACATCATTATTTACAGGCTCATTTTACCACGCATGTATTATACAGCAATCGATCGAACGTATCGGTGCTGTAAGATTATTTGGAGCAAATCAGCCCAATGTTCTAGAGTTGCTAATCGAGGACTACAGTAGCGGATAAAAACTTGGAACCTTTTCATTTTTTGCGTAACGTAGCTGCTTATGCTTGCGTTAAACTTAGAGTACAAATACACAATCGATGACCTATATGGCGCTCAAGACGATATTCGGTGCACCTAGTAAATTTGTATAAAATAGCAATTTATCAGATAAATGTTTGTAAACCATATATTATATCCTATAATATGACCGTGCATATGTTTACATCGACATTTTAAGTCTCGGTGATTGTGTAATTTGACTTATCGCTAGGGTAACTCGTGAAAAAATTCACTGTAATTTAATGCACAGTAAGTCAAAGCTATTTGCGTGAATGTTCCTTTGTCTGAGCCGGGCTGTCGACTCAATGGATTTGTGTACGAAGACTCCCATATGATTACCTGTGAGCTTTGATGCGGTGGTTCACTAAGAAAATTTATTGATTCAATTGATGGCCGACATAAGTGATTACTTAATAACACATTTTAACGTGTAACGACCATTGCAGATGCCGTCAAAGGCATCACTTTAGCGCCACAGTGTTCGCCTTGAAGGGTATGTTATGGATAGTTGATTTATGTCTAAACCAGCTCACTGAGCTTAACATACATACATCAATAAAGTGAGTTTACCATGCTGACTTCATGCAACAAGCAGGCTATCAGCAGAATATCCGCCGATAGATAAATATAGAAATTAATAATACTATAAAGACAGAAAACAGTCGAGAGCTACAAAGAGGCTATTAATTTATTTATGAGATATTAGTTCCTATATAGAATGCTGCGAGAGAAAAACATTGAACGCCATGTAATCCTTATCTCGCGGATGACATCGTATTTAACAACACACGTTCGTCTGTGTGCATGAGTGCCTGTTCATGTGTAAAAGTATACTTAGAAAACATATAATTCATCGCGCTGGTACGAACACGTTAATTGCACGTGGAAAGAGTACAATGGTCATTGGCTGTCTGGCAAAAACCTCCGAGTCAATGTTCACTTTTGGACCTTTGAAGCGGATTTCACGATTTCGCTTCTCCTCTGGCGTTGGAATATTGGCTGGATCGATGAGTTCCTGCATGAGCATTATTTAAACATATTTTCACATTGATCAGGATGCATTGCAATAATAACCTCAATATTAGAAAGAACCGTTACAGCAAACTTACAAAATGGCCAGAGAAGTAATGCGAAAATGTTTCGATGTGGATTTAAAATTGAACATAAAGAAAAGCAATTGAGGAATATAACTAGATACTAAGCGAAAGCCTGCATAATGCTCTGTCAGTATAAACGTAAGTTGCAGTTCAATATATATATATATATATATATATATATAATCTTTTTAAACAGAAAATCCTTGTACCCGTAGGAAATAGATTATAAAATATTATAACTATATAAAACTAATATGCCTTTTTTGTTGTAAGCTATGATCGGGCGAAACGCTTACTCTCTCCTTAAATATCGATTAAAGGTAAACGATGACCATTGATCGAAAACAATAGAAAACCTATGCTTGTCATATCAATTGCAGCGCTATCTATAAATCCACCCGCGATGCCATTATCGGTAATTTCTTAAGGTAGTCGACTGTTTAGTCGTCTTGACTATTTTCTTGTCAATTAGCAAATCCCATACCTTCTGCGGAAAATCGAACTGGATTTTACCGGCTCGCAGCTGCTCCGTAATGCACGGCGTTTTATAAGAGCTGTGACGCGTGAAACTAAAACCATATTAAATTACAGGTATCTTTACGTTAGACTTTTGTTATTATCGAACTCGCATATCTAAAATATCAGAACTGTGTTCCGTTTCTACGTGTCATATAGTTGCCGTTCTGTTTTTTGAAGGGTTTATTACATATAACTCGCTTCCCAACTCAATGAACATTATGGAAGAAACTAACGTTGTGTACATTTTATTCGGTATAGTAGTCCACTTGAACGAATTATTTTTCCTTTTTCGAAACGTACAGCGCGTTTCACACAAAAGAGAAATCTATGGGAAGACTTCATCCCTGCTGCTGTTTGTTTCTCTGTGTGGTAACTGAAATCTTTTACGGGTTTGGTTATAATATAGCTCTGAAAACCCTCGATAGATAGCAGTCAAAAACGTGACGAAAATAGGACTGACTTTACTTACGAAATGTGCGTACCTTCGTTTATGTTATTTTTTTACATAGAAGTATTACGAAGTTAATGTGTTGACAAAATAATAGTTGACACACCGGTTATACCATTGGTCGACTATGCCACTAGTAACACATACAGAGGTACCAGCGGAAAGTAGCTTTTTCCATTTGCGCTCTCTTGAAATTCTGGAAATTGTGTGTGTTCATTTCAGCGATTTTACGCACCCGTTAAATAGGGCTTCAGATGATCTCAGTGTCGCTGGTGACGCCCTTACGGCAAGCGCACCATTTTCGGGTTCCACCTCGAGGTTGGTATAACAAATAGAGGCATCGTACATTTTCCCGCACTTTTCGTTATTTACGCCGCTGTACTTCTCGAACGGATTCACGGGACCTGCACACATAGAGACCGCTTGTTGTCTTGTATTGTACTAAAAAATCTGTTCAAAGCGTCGAATATTTGCAACTTCTCTGATCAATCAACATGTGACATTGCGTCAAATCAACTATTTACTTCTGATTAATCAGTATCGATTCGATCCACTGCTTTGCAGTGCCCGGCACTGTTGAGATCAATTATTTAAACTCAAGTACAAAAACTGTTGCGCGAAAACACAAGAATATATGCCCCCAAACAATCGAATTCAAATGTTGGTTCATTAATGCACATTTTGGTTATTAGGCATTCATGCGTAGTTTCTGCCAGCCATTCACCTTTATTTGGTTTTGTGTCCCTTTTAACGTAGCTGCTCCACCATCTAGCCTTCGTAGGTGATCTAATCTCATTGTTTTGCTTTTCTGTTTCATTGCTATATCCGCGCATCAGGCACTGCTTACAGCCCGAGCATACGTCACTTATTCGAATCTCGGTTTCCTCCGAAATCGGGTTCCGTCGAAGACATTCAAACAGATAGGCTACGCGTGCTCGAAGTGGTCCGAAGAACCAGTACCTGGAATAGACGTCAGTGCTTAGTAAAAAACAGGACAGTGAGACAGGAAGTTTGAAGAGGGGTAATGTATAATACAGCTTCGTACTGAGGGTCAAGGTGTTATTCACCACCAATATCCAATACTAATTAATAATCCAATACTAATAAAATGGCTGTAATGAACAAATTCCATAGTCGTATTTCGCTCTTCAATGTAACAACTAAGAAGTCACAATGTTATGACATGAGATTCCATTGCAAACATATACGAGGCAGAAATCTAGTGATTTCCGTAAATTCCGTTTTAACTTACGCGTTTTTCCAATTACACAACATGTCCTATCTTCCCTCGTGACCCAATTAACGTAAACTCGCTCGTGCAAACAGGCTACGTCGCTGAGTCAACCTCAAAGACAGATTACTAATGTAGATTTTTAAAAGATTCATAAATTAATATCGCGCAGTTACTGCACTATTCATCTATTCAGTTGCTTGTATTACTTCTCTAGACGCCAAATGGCACATCCTAAACTATGTACTTGAACCATCAAAACTTAATAATCGTCAAATATAGAGCATAACATTTTACCCCTCCCTCCGCATAGTTCTCTACTGGCATTCTGCGAATGTATGTGTTGAGCGCATTTCGAATTTGATTAAGACATCTCCGCGACGACCCTCAGAGCTTTGAACGAGGTTACATAGACTTTGAGCTAAAAAAAACCTATTCTTTTCACCAAAAAAAAATACAATTAACCGACAAACGAGTTTCAGCGAAATATGGGAGAGCCGAGGTCAAAACAAGTGGTTAAATAACAGAGCGTTCGCGCTTGCCACGCAAACGACGCCTATATGCCTCATTAAGAAGCTGCCAGATGAGAAAATTGACCTGCAAAAATTGTAGCACAGCGCTAACCCCAGGAAGATTAGTTTCCTTACCGATCAATGTTGGCATCGATATCGCGGAAGATGCCGTATTCAATCTTCCCTACCCCAAAGACAGGATCCGTGTTTTCTAAGAAAGGCTGTTGGTTGGCGTTTTCATGTGCGATTTCCCGCTCGGAGTCCGTTTGCTTGGCGATTGGCTCGAGTGGTTCACTGTTCTTAGGCAATACGGTATTTGTAATACCCTCCACCTAGTAATGAATTCAAATTGTCGAATTATTTTCGCTTACATCCAAGGCTTTAATAACAAAGAACCTAAGGCTTGATATACATCAATACAGGGCTTCTTGTATTTCCTTATAATTTCTTGTATAATTGAATTACAAAGCTTGTATTGGTCTAGTTTCAAAGTATCAAAAAGGGCTAGCCAAATCGAAAGCGTCATTCATCTTGCACGCATCGTCACTGTTAACAACATAGGAGGATATCTTTACTTAAGGTTTTTACTTACTAGTCTTTCGACGGAGAGAGATGTGAAAAATGGCGCAAATTAAAAAGTTTAAAGGTTTGCGTGCATCTTTATACGAATAGTTATCAAATAGGAATCCATGAAGAATAAGTCAATATAATTTGAATATATTTCCCTACTACGTAGGCATAGAGTAATCGCTGTAAATGCGCATGTTTTAGTTGAGCAAAATGCTTAGCTCACCTCAAGATCCTTTTGACAAAGACGCATTAGCATTTTTCCATGGGTGTCTTCTTCGCGAGTCCATAGCTTTTCATTGTGAAACTCAACTTTAAACGCATCAATTCTAGCTTTCACGCCATGAATAACGGCGAGAGCCGCCTCGGCCGCGAGCTGCTGCTCACGCATGCCATATCGAAAGAACAATTTTCGCACTAACGTGTTGGTCTTTCCAGTCGGGACAAAACCCATGGGAAAACGTTCTGAGGCCGCCAACTACAATCAAACACAGTTGTACAAACGAACATTCACATACATTTTATATTGTGAACCTTTGATTTAAAGCAAACAATGAATAGCTTATAGCCGGTTTGATCTGTTTTTTCGACAGCTTTTCTAGCCGTATGCATTTCGTCTTACCCAATCTGCTCTATTTAAGAGTCCTGTGACAGCCTCCGAGACAGTGCCGTCACCTCCAGAGACTATGACGGCATCGGTGTTATCCATGATCTTCATAAGCTCCGTGGCTTGGCCCGCATGTTCAGTACGGAACAAGGACACCTTCATGCCAGCGAGATGCAGCAATGGGGCTGCATAATCCTCGTACAGATTCTTGCTAATGATCGTACAGTACAGAGAAGACGGCACACGTGTCGAAAGGTCAGCACACAAAAATCATCCTTGAATTCTAACTAGCGAACCTATGTCGACCTAATTTAAATGCAGTAAATATAATTAAAGTGTCCGCCAAAAAGTTAATGGTAGGAATGTGAACAATTGAAAAAGGGAAAATACCAAATGAATCGTTATATAATAAGGCACTAAGGATCCAAGGTCGAGTTGCTTAGGTTGAGTTCTAAGTACTAGTTCAAAAAGAAATACCAACCTGCCTTTTGTACGCGGATTAAGCAGGACTGTTACATGACGAGGTGCAGTTCCTTGCGGACAAATGAGTTCACCGAACTTCTGGGCTTCGTGACAGTATGCTCGCATCAACAACCGAATCCTGCAGACCGTTTGGCGAACAAAACAGGGAATCTGTAATTCGCTTTCATACTTAGTAGAATCTCCTGACTTATCACCTAGTCACAAGCCGTAACAAGATCTTCTGATCTCAATTTAAAAGGAATTGAGAAGAATTGACAACCACTGCATTCTGAGTACGCTGCCCATGATAAAATATATGAATATGAATGCGTTTCAATATGGCAAATATAATTTAATATAAATGTCAGGCACGTTTATTATTATTATTATTTTTTATTATTATTATATCTTCCACACGTATGTTATAAGAGCAAACTGTAAAAGCAAACACGAACTTAAATTGAAAATGGTACAAGTAAAGACTGCAAAGTCTCATTCTCGATTTATGGAAAACACATACACAAACACATAGAGAAGCGAAGAAATTAATGTTGGATTGCATGAAATGCACGGGCTAAGTACAGCAACAGTATGTAATCACGACACCTTCCGATTTGCTAGTCTTATAATGAATGCTTGTTATAATCACTAACTGTATTTTACATTTTTTTTATTTTTCCCTATTGGTGTTATCATATGTCAAACACTATAGTGACCATACAAATACTCAATTTTAGCTTGAATTTGAAATAGAGAATACAATCCAAGTAAATAGAGGAAACCGGCCACACGTGAAGATGTTTTTCTTAACCTAAACCTTCGAAAAAGGCACGCTTAGTCACGCTGTCACCCAGATCGTACTGCCCCACGAAATCAGTCCTACAAGCTATAATACATGTGCCTATACCCAGAACATGTAAACAATCTGTAGCACCTGTACTTAACGTTACATCATGGGAGCAAGGATACATGTAAGAAATATCCCTACGCGACTCGAATTAAGTTCTTCACTGGTTGAGTCAACTCTTGATTTCTTGGAACTCTTGATTATAAGAAATTACGCAATTTCTGAGCCTCAACAAGGGCAGGTAAATATGCGCAACAACTAATTCACTAATCACATGCTACTTGGATCGTCGTTATTATTGATCTCCACATACGCATGGCCAATGTATGGTTTTCACTCATTGCTCAAGAAAAACACTTATAAAGCAACCTTTCTGGAGTGACTGGGCGAGTGATTTGCCGGTAACATTTGCATAAGCTGCTTCGGTCATGAAATTACGCTTTGTCGTTTTTAGTGACACTGAAGAAGAATTTAAATTTTCGGCACGTTTTTAATAAAAGGGACCTCAGTGATTCGTTGTGAGGAACACCAAGCGAATGCACGACTTGCTCTGACTGGTTAGGCTGGCTTTTTACGAACTGTATCTTTATATAAAAAAACACGGCCCGGTCGATGATTAGTTTTGTTTGTTCCAAGCTGATTGCGTCCACTTGGCCGGTCATTCTTTAACTGATATTCTTATTTCAACTCGCGTGAGCCCTGCGACAGGAGGAGTCACGTAGGTGTACGGGTTCGACCTCCGCCGTTTCACAATTATATTCATGGGCTCTTACAATGTAATGCAGCACGCGCTACATGAACGTTAAATGTTAACTGATGGTCAGTCCTAATAATTTTGGTTCTATCATGAAGAAATATTTTTTCAGCAAAGTCTCTCATCATATAAGCCCCTGTCTCGTTCAGCGCGAATGTGTTACGACAGAATTCTAAGTAAAGCGATTTCCAATACACAAAGCAGTGGCAAAAAGTTGCTGACTATGGCAGTTCGGCGTTCTGTAAGACGGGAGCTCAAATAATGATCACGCATGATTTTTCTATTTACGGCGGTAGGGTGTAGGCGCGTCACGCATCATAGAATCACTGCAGGCTCGAAACCAATTAGCTGTCCGCTCACTGGAAGATTCACGGTCGAGTACCTAGTTGACACCGTGTATGATAATAACTATTTTGCACAGGAAAACTAATGTATGTTCTTTGCACTAAGAAAACACAACCGGAAATGTTAATGGATAGCCTAACGGTATTCTTCCAAGCAGGAAAAATCTTGTTTTAATAACTCCTAGTATACGCGGAACTCAGCAGTTTTTTAGCCGAACAGACGAATGAAAAAATTTTATGACTAAATTCTCCTCGTTATCTGCCGTCATGACTGATACGTGGACATCTACATTTAGCTGCAACTCCATTTGACCGTCCATTCGTGGGGTTTTGCTCCTCATCTACTTTCCAATTTGTCTTTCTTAGAATAATGTCAGCTAGTTTGAAGCTCATTTTAGATTCTATGCAAACCCCTGTTTTTGTAACCGATTGTCGCCGTTAGATTCAACCTTAGCAACTCGATGGATGTTTTGATGCTTGGAGAAGACTTTTACTTAAATTTGAAATTTGGGCAAGCTTTTACCTTTTCTAAGGCAGCTGCCGACAAGAGTGAACAGCACATCTACCATGGTTGTTCTTCTGAACAGGATCCGCTGTTCTGTGCCCCTGATACAAAAGAAAACGCTAAAAAATAGTTATACTTTTAAAAATAAATAGGAACGCGTTCAGTAAAGCCGCACTTCTCAGCGTCCAATGAACACATGTTAACATGCCTTCCATAGCCGTGCATGGAATAAAGCTATTGTCTTACTTTCAGAACTTTGCTCCTGTAAGGGGTCCTTTGGTGATAATCAGTGTAGGCGAACTCAAAGAACCTACAGGCTTATACCTGATGCCTAACTACTCGCTTTTTGTTATTTAGCAATCCTGTTCAGTTTTAAATTCCTATCAATAATTTTTACTTATTTTGCAACACTTATATGAACCATATGGACATGCCTGTAATGTGTCTTCATTTTGGCCCATTTCAGATAAAATGGAAACCTCGATTCCGTGATACGTGAACGAATATTTCTCCTGCGTAGAAAGTAATGACAATTGATTTTCAAAACTAGATATTCCTAGGAAAATTCGTTTATTAAGCATTTCAACATTTATGTTAACAATATAGTGATCCTGTGCACAAAGGTTTTAGAAAAAACCTAGCTTCTGTTAAAAGAACCTAGCTTCTGATTATACGAAAATTGCACTTTCAATGTGTACTTATCAACAGGTTAACTAGGTCGAATCTAAGTTTCACGTCCAACAGCTGGACGAATTAGAAGAAGTTGTGCAAGTCAATTGCAATCATCATACCTTCCATGTTCTCAGAGTGACTGAAGCATCGTATTATCATGTACAACGGGATGGACCCACTGTCATCAGTTTTTTCACATTTTGGCGTCACTCTTCGCCCTGAAGAAAGCCATTACTGCCTTCATCGCTTCATCAGACAGAAAACGCTCCTTGAGACGGCGGCATTCGTCCATGTTCGCCTTGTGCAGCTCCGCCTTGAGCGGCTCTCGAAGGAGCATTTTCGAGAACATTAGCGACTTCGGCGGCTGTTTACTCAGGTATTCAATGCGTTTCGCGCACTCGGCTTCAAATTGTGCCGCCGGAAAAACGTCGGTAATGAAACCAGCCGCCTTTGCCTCGGCTGCCGTCAACTTGCGGTTCATTAACAACACCTCTGCCGCAAGCGGACCGCCAAAGAGGCGCGGAAAGGTTACCGATGAGCAACCCTCAGGACTCAGGCCCAGCTGGGAGAACGGTGTCTGGAACCATGCAGTGTCCGACGCATAGATCAGGTCGAACAGCCCGAGCACCGTGCACGACACCCCGAGAGCGGGGCCATTCACTAGGGCTACCATTGGCTTGGGAAAATCAATAAACGCGCCGATGTACTCTTGTACGAGTTGGGCCGCATCTTCTGCCATGCCGGCCAGGTCGGCACCGGACTTAAGCTTCTCCGTGAAGTTACCGAAATCGTTGCCACTCGAAAAATAATCTGCTGTGCCACAAAGCACGAAATAGTTAACGGAGGTATCCGTCCCGGCATTTTTCACAAGCCTCGTGAGTTCCTTGTACATATCAAAAGAGAGCGAGTTTTTTTTGCTGGGACGATTAAGCCGAACGTTAAGACCACCATTTTGTTTCGTCACGACAAGGCCCTCGCCTGAAAATAGAAATGAATAACTGTTGACATTTACTGCTTACTATGCGTTTGGCTTTATCTAGTTTGCACGGCTCCACGCACGTGATAACAACGGACTTATATTTGTTATTTTTGTACATGTCATAAATAATATATTAGTTTAAAACGGACCAGAATAATACAGAACACTATCTAAACCTCTAAAGATTTCCAATTCGCTGTTCGTGTATAAGGGAATCAAACTCCTGTCATATTTTTACCGGTATATAGAATTTATACCATTAAGCATTTTGCTGTAAAAATTTAATTCTCATCATGTAATCTCTTTCCGATGGATGTAGAAATATGGATATCAGATGCATCTGGCTAAAATTCATGCTAACAAGATTCGAAAGAGAATCAACAAAAAAACCACTTGTGTAATTGAATAACATCTCGTATGTCTTATTTTCCTAAAAAGTTTCTTAAAAAGTTTTCTCAAAAAGTCAATATATGTTCGCAAGCAATGTATGTTAACCTTAATTGCTGTGGTCGCGGAACTATTACAGAAGATATATCTGTGCGGCCACACGGCGTCAGCCCTCTGTAACGGGCACAGTTTGATGTTAGCTAGACTAATTCTAATAGAAATTATGGTTGATGGAAGACGCTATACACAAAAAAAGGCCCTTATCACTATTCTGGCAATCAATATCCCAAACAACTTTGGGGAACGCGTTTACGAACTGAAAATGGTCAAAAATTTCAAATGCCAGATGTCATCAGCATCTGTTCTCATTCACACACTTCAATAATGTTGCTGATGGTTATCATGGGCAATCATAATCTCATAGAAGCATAAATCACGCCAAAACAACATGGTGATAGGATTTCGAACGACTTACATGCATCCATTGTCTGAGTTTCGCCGCTGGTCTCTTGAGTGCCAACCAACCCTTCCACCAAGCTGATATACTGAGACTCCGCTTTGTCTTTTGGAGTGCCCTGCACGCCTTTCCACGCGGCCCATTTAGCCCTCGCAACAAAGTCAAAGGCACCCGGTTTCGGTACGTTCACATCGCCAACAGTAGCCTGTAATACAAACAGCACATATACTTATGGTGGACGTTACCCAAGTTCTGTACACAGTACTTCACTGATCAGTCGAAATGAATTGAGCTTCACATACCTTTACCCGACATCCGTATGACCGCTATGGTAGCTTGTAGCCTATAATCTAACTGTGAATAAGCCGGCAACGAATAACGTAAAAGAAAAACGTAAACAACAAACATGTATGTATAGTATGTGCATACAAATTCCAAACACAATTCATCATTGTTGACCACACATTTGTCGACTACAATAGAGAAAGGTCGATGGAGCTCACTTTCATCCAAAAATAGATGCTAAAGTGTTAACAAGACGTAAAAGACAATGCGAGAAATGTTTTACAATGACAACCAATCAATGGTTGCCAACAAGCTGTTTTAACCTCTCAAACTGAAACATTTAATCTCGAGAGGGATGATAATGCACGCCCACCTCCGCGCTTACAATTATTTGGTCGAAATCTTGTGAAGAAAGTTTAACCACTAAAGAAATGTGCCGTCTACCTATAAATGTAATGTTTAACTACAAAGATTGAAAAGGTATATTATAGTTTGGGTCATACCCGGAGTGCTTAGAAAGCCCTTCTGCTATCTTCAATCACTCATAAAACTCTTTATGGTATGGCTTTTTTTTATTCATAAAGTCCTCTATGGTATAGCCTTTTTCAATTTTCATTTTGACCCTTCTATATAAACCTTGCATTTTCCGCGTGCATTTTAACCGGTGGGTATCCTAGTTTCCTCCGCGCCACCGTTTTATTACATAGAGAAGTTATCAGAAAATATGTAAAAATGGTTTTACTCAACCTAAAACATCGATCAAATAAATTAAACGTAACTTGAGAGTAGTTAATGTTGATTTTTTACGCGGCGTATTTTAGTTAAATATATAAGTCCAAAAAGGCCACCCGCCGGTCGTCTTAACCACGGACCCACATATGCTTTTCACTGTATTTCCATTTGAGCGCCGCTGTTTAGACTACAACTTGGGCGGCCTTATGTAGTGTTACTAAAAAAGAGAAAACGATAGAGCCAGCGATAATAGGCGGGAAATATGCAACCTAATGTAAAAATACTCATCAAGCAATCCACTACTCGTTCCATGGTAAGCCGAGCAAAATCAGTTATCGCAACTGTGAATCCGTGGCACAACCATGCTACAAATCTAACAATGTACATTAAGATTGTGATTGCGGTTTCTTATCAAGCATACAAACCATACGTAGCCCTATCGCTAGCTAGCAAACTGGCTCCCTTTCCGATTCACTGACCTGTTTGAATAGTGCGTAGATCTGGAGCTTCACATCGTTGTCAGGCTCCTCGCGGAGCGTTTTTAGACGAGCAACGGCTTCCTCAAATTTCACGGATGCTGCGAAATTTCGCACAAAATTTCTCCGTCGAAAAAGTTGCAGCTGGCTCGAGGGAGCGCCCACTTGGCGAACAACTCCAGCGACGGCGTCAAACACGACCCTTCCCAGCATTCTGCTCTTTTCGAGCGATCTTACTAATGTTGTCAATGTCCACCTTACAGAGGCACTCTTGCATTAATCAGGCAACCAGGAAGTTTCTGCCTGCTTGTCCAAGCGAGATTATGCTGTGATGATAGTATAAAAAGGCAACACGGGAGCTGATCTAACACAGAAAATGGACGATATATGGCACTGATGCTGTTTTTATCGCTGTCGTGGCTATCGGCGCTCAGGCGAAATATCAGATGATTCTGCTGGCAGCTGCAAGCAGCAGTGAGAGTGACCTCCGCCACCGGGGGCGTTTATCAATATAGACTGCTCGCGATATCTCTTCTGTAACTGCTCATAGGTGTTACGTCGTGCAAGCGAGCGGCGTAGCGCGGCTGCTATACGGACAGGAGCGCCTCCCGGCCAACCGCCCAACGCGCCGTCTGCTTAGCATGGGAACGGATAGAAACCGCGCATTGGTCAAACAACGAAAATACACAAACCAGTGTCCGCCAACAGTCGAAACACTGCTAGACGATATACCGGCATTGGCGCGGGTACACATTGCTGTTATGATCTACGACGCTTGAGAAAGTGTAATGAAGGAATAATGATGAACACAGAATAAAGCGAGCGAAACTCTTTCCCGAGTTTCTTCACAGATGGTTCTTCCTTAGAGTGTACGATAAAAGGTGATCTCTCCATCCCTGCTTTATTTCTAAATATCGAACAAGACTAACTGGCAATTGATTTACCCTACGTAGCAATGAAAGTCAATTCAATGGGATTTATAGGTCGACTACAATGCTTTGCGTGAGAGTGAGAACGCATCTACTTCAGTTCACGTTTTTTATAAGCTTATCAGTTAAGATTGTTGTCAGTATCAATTACGCGGCTTCCTAGTGCGCTACTCTGTCCGTGTCCTGTATGATATATTCTTGTTAAGTTCTCCGCCGTGGAGAATGTTGAACCTTTCCTAGAGTAATACCTTAAAACATGGATGTTGGCCAGTTTCTTTTGAGTGGTGCAGAACGAAGCTTTAATTTCTACGTCTAAAGACTGAAATGCACAATTGGCACTGGTGCTCCAAGCTTTTTCTCTCTTAAAGCTCGAAGAAGTAACAACAGCTTTATTATCGTTTATTACTGAGGAAGTCTGCTAAACCAATCGCATAAATTAGATTTAGAAAATGACCTACTAAAAAAGCCCATAAAGTATAACTCGTTATCGCCTTATCCAACCCGTCTTTATTCTACACGTATACCCTATGTCCATGAGGTATATATTGCGTAGTAAAAGGTCCAGGCTCTAATCACGGCGAACAGTCTGCTCCTGTAGAATTTCTTCCGGGTAGTGTTTGTCCAATTTTTAGTAATGTTGTATTACTAGGCTATAAGACAACGCCGTGCGCGTCAAATAATAACAACACCCACGAAACATCTAAGCGAATTAATACTTGTCTCGTTTTCAACGGCGGCACCGCTGCAATTTTTCACACGTGCGGAAATTTGGGACAAACGTTCACCGGCGAGTTGATTCACCAGAATTCGTACTCACCTTCGCCTCTCAACGCCATAGTTGATTCCATAGGATGCTACACCTCCGAAGAAAATGCTCTTTTTTGGGTTTCTCCGGACCCACTTGGCAAAACGGACTATTCGCGACATCGGCTTCGAATGAAACTTTAGGGCAATGACACAAAAAGTACCACAATTATTCACACGTGGTCAGTCCCCAGGTCAACCAACAAATGCTACCACGGCGTCACCTCTGTGCGTTCTCTACGTGCGCACCTCGTTACTGTCAGAAAGTTGAAAATTTTCATACGTTGGTTTCGTGGTGCAACCACCGGCAGTGTCCAAAATCACTCAGCATTCGATAGCTATGTTTAACATGACCGTGTTTACTACATTGTGAGTTGTTGGTGGCGCTAAATTCGAAAATGCGGGATGGGCTACACATGAGCCGCATGGCTGTCTGTCATTTCTAGGAAGGTCAGACTAGTCACTTCTGAATTGGGGTTCTATTCATTTCTAAATGGAAATATTCCACGATGAACAACTCATGCTGGGGGTCAAAGAATGGGGGTGATTGCAAGAAATAAAGCTGAATAGTGTGTTGATTTTGCTGAGAAACTTCAGTTGTCGTGCTAACGAAAAACGTGACACAGACAAGTTAGACAAACCGCTCAATGTCGATGGCTCGAAATGAAGATGCTATCAACGAAAGATTGCTGATAAGAAAACATTGTCGGTTGTGATATTATTCGTCTACGATCCTGAAATGGCCAACGACCGATCTCAAAGGACAGCTTCAAGTAAAACAACCCTTCTGAGAAAATGCGTCAAGCAAAGCTTTACAACGCATGCGTACAACTATTTCACTCTCAGTTATCACTAGTAGAAATTACTTTTGCTTCGAATTATTCCACTCGTGTATCACTTCTAAATAGCTACGCACCGTGGTCTAGGTTAAAATGACAAGCAGATAATGCAGTTTGTGTCTCCGTATTACCTAAGCTTTAGTGCACGTAGTATACAGCTTTACGTTAAAAAAACATGATTTAATCGCAAAATGTGCAGGGCATGTTGTTTGAGTGGTCGCTAATGAGGCGTAGAATGGCGCTCCTGCAAAATAGTGCCTTGTATAAGGTAACACGTATGTAAAAGGCAAACTAACTTTAGTTATTTACAAGAACTTGAAATATGTATCCATCTCAAAATATAGCTTTTTTAAATAGGCGGGATAATATAATTTGGACAGAAAGCCATAAAGCTAAGGTATCAACAGTGGTTTTTTTAGGAAAAATTGGCAGCAGATGTATGAAAGTCAAAATGCGTCGTAATTAAATTTGCAATGTCGTACTGTTTGCTACTCGTAGGTAATAACTGCCTTAAAGTATGCCTTCACATGCATAAGTTAGTTAAAAGGTAGACACGCCCAGACAGGGGCTCGAACCCTGGACCGTTAGGTTAAAAGCCTAACGCTCTACCGACTGAGCTACCTGGGCGTCATGATGGTAGTAGGGATCTTCATGCTTAGCTTGTCAGTTAACGTGTCATATTCTCTTTAATCTTGCTCGATTTTGTAGAAATGACATCTATGAAAACTTGACACCAACCTGTGATGACTAATAAACAAACCGTTTAATTAAGTACCAACAGCAGTTAATAATTTCTTGTTTCTTTCTCAGTATCTATTGAGTCTTATGTTTCTGGGCAGTTTGCCAAGAACTCAAGGTATAATGTCAAATTTCACGGTTATGCATTTTTGTTGTTGCTGTTACTATTTTCATTTATTTAGTGCCCATATTTTCATTCTCGCCTTCTAAATGTCGTTTCTACCGATATTTAGTTCTCATTGTATAATTTATTCATTTAAAACAATTCTGATATTCAATAGAAACACATAAAGTACATTACTTAGTCACGTCCTTATCCTAACTTTTCACAGGATAGGCAACAATGAGAGTTGTATGAGAACTCCCAAAGCTGTCACAACGATATCACCCAGTCTAGAACTACAGATATGTTTCACTACAGAATGTGCAAATGCGACTTTCGGGAAGTCGGCGAAAATTGCCATTCCAGCGCAGTCTATAGTCGAATCCGTATGCAAAGCGTATCTCGTGTAGAGACGGTGTCTATCTTGCAAAGGCAATTTCTTTATGGTCAATGACATGTCTGGCGTTCAACCCGGTAGAATTAAACCAGAAATTAAAGCATCTTATGTTGATGGACGGTTTTGTATCAGTGACGTGGCGGTTGTCTGGCTAACAACACTCTTGATAGTGTTCGCACTGGCCTGTACGTCAGTCTATTGAGCGCTCAGCCGCAAACCTGCAGAGCATATTTGAGAAAGGCGCGCTGATCATTGTTGAAAGTAGTGATTCATGGAATTGGAAAGATTCAAAAGCGTAAAAGCAATGTGTAGATTGTGCTACATTTAAATAATAACAAATGAAAATAATAAAATCTATTTGATGTTCTGCGCCCTCCTCGGTTTTACAACAAGCGCTTTACGTCGCGCACACTGGAGCATCAGATGGTCGAAATTGATGTAAATCATTTCAGAAACCTATTCAATATGCCCGCGTGGTTTATTTTGAGGAGATACATTAGGAAGGCCTTACATCTCTCAAGATCGGTTCATTAAATCAACCTTCTCGTCCCTTTATGGAATGATCCTTCCGGCAAAGTAACTTGCGAATAATTTTCCAAGTTGTTTATAAGTTGTTTCCCATATAAATTTCAAAACTACATTAAGGTTGGTAGTATTTAAAGTTAAATTACTAGAATTGAGTGATGCAAATATTGGATAACGGCTAAAAGCTTCTTTCTCCGTTACGGTGAAACGGAAAGCAACGGAATTGATTTTATTGCGTACATGCATCTGTATCGCTGTGGTTAGGTGAAGCGAAATGATAACCAATGATGCAGAATGAGTAAGCAAAAGGCTCCAAAGTGGCGCTTCAGTCTACCGCAGGTACAATAAAAATAATAATTGTAAACGCCTCGGGTTAGACATATCTGATTCTGGCTGCTATATTAGAGGTGGTAACAATAATTGATACAATACAACCGTGGTAAACAAAATCAAAGCAATGCATTTATTTCTTTTCTAATGACTTCGAAGCCATGCTACTTGCAGCCAATCTATTAATCTTACATGACCTATAATTAACGTCAATTCAAAGCTTGTATTCCTTGAATTCTAAACGAAATATCCGGATATTGATTCAAAACGACCCGATTAGTAACCTATAGATCTGTATCGCTGTGGTTTAACTATCGTATTTTGTGTGAAAAAAAACGTTACTGCCCACGATATTGTGTCACTTCGTTAAAAACCGCATTGTACTGAAAGTCGTTTGCTGACAATCGGTTTTTGGTTGTGAAAGATAAGAAGCTTAACTCGCGTGAAGCTACACGCAAGTTAGACATTGGGACTGAGAGCATAACAGGAGATATATTCGGTGCCGGTTTAAGGAAAACACGACATTGTGTACGGAAATTAAATTGTTTGTACAATACACTAGGACATGTACGAATATCATGCCTTAAATGCTGAAGTTATCATAAGAGCTTTACATTTTTGAAGCGATTAAATAAACAAAGCATTCGATTGTGCTCGTTCGTTGTTCGTTGGTTGTGACTTCGAAAGTCGACATAAAACTACATTGTCCACCTAAGTGGTGATAATTCTAGAAACTCGTAATAAAAAATAATTTATTTTAGAAACTACTGTCCAAATCCTAAGTAAACGAAAGTTTACACTTTCCTTTAAAGAAAAAATAGTCATTCCGTATCATTTTCATGTGGCAAAGGGCCATGAAATAGACTGTCTATCAAATCAAAATCCAATGTATTTTCCTTGATTAGATAATGTCTTTAGTTTTTATGAAAGCTGAAAAGGGTAATTGGCTGGAGAGTGTGAGGCTCTGCATAATAGTGGACTGCTACGTAGTTCATTTAGGCCCTTTGTGACAAACCACTAATAATCGTAGCTTTCAACGGCTTGAGAGTGGCATGGGAAACCTCTTGAGGATCACCATCGTGAGTTTTCTTGCCAGTTTTGACTGGCTAATTTAGCTTGTAATCTATTCGACCTACCGCACAGATAGATTGTTATGCGATCCTGGATGTGCCAAGATGCCCTCGATTTAGCATCCTACCATTACGTTCTCGATTATTGCAACAAACTGCACTATGGTTGATGAGTAAAAATGCGCATTCTGACTTTTAATTGAGATATAGACAACATTTATTTCGCTTAAGTGTTGTTTCATGTCACTTTTGCTGGCATGTTTCTTCTTTTTCGTCTTGCCTTATTCTTGCTTGTCCTCACTGATTTTTCTTCATGTGGGAAAAGGATATACATAGAAAGAGCGGCGTTTCCGATATCCACAAAGATGGGAGTGTGCGGTTTTACGTCACGAGCTTTCTTCCGAGTCGCCATTTTTTCTGTATCTTCGTTTCGCTCTCTATCTCCCCCTCTCGCTTTCTACCTCTCTATAGCTCGCTTTCTCTGTTATTCTCTACCAACGTGTGTGGAACTAATAGTAATAGGCGCTAATGACAATTGGTCAAAATCATACGATAAGATAGTTATTTACTAAAACGTTATCACTAATCAGCGTCGTAATATTACTGATCATTCAATTATAAAACAACAACAACAGAGTTATCGAAAATGGGTCACACATCGGATGACGCGACGCTCCGAAAAAAGTGATTTTATTCCTCAAAGCGGGTGCCTCGTTCTGTTTTCGTTATACATATTCTATGTTTTTGCTTTCTACTCTTAAACACGTGAACAGTCCTACTGTCGCAGGCAATTGACCACAAGGCACAAGAGAGACAACAGCCGCACTCTCTCTCTCGCGCTGCCCAACAGCAACAGTGCACACTTTACGTGTCTTCTGCATACCCTCGTTAGAAGCTAAAATAATCATTTTGCATCATCGAGCTCTTTCTTATTTCTCCATATTTTATCTGTTCTTCTGTGCATCTCTCTGTTGTTATTGTTGCTTGTTGTTGATATATACATCATAAATTACCTATCTAAGTAGCTTTTTTACATATGCTTCTTCTTTCTGTCTTCATACACTCGTACCTCTCTGTGTCGGCTTTATCTTTGCCAGCTTATCGATAATTTTTTCCCTGCTGCTAACAAGTAATTTTTTATTTAATGCGTATAATTTTTGTATGAATCTTTTGTAGGTAATGTTTTTAGTTTATTGTGTTTTCTGGTCGACGTCGTGACGAATTCTCCGCTTCCTTCATAACTACTCTCCGGATTTTGTTTTGCTAGTTATTTCGGATTTTATAGCAAGCACGACGGAAGTTGCCTACCTCTTGTTCTTAATTTCTACCTTTATATATATATATATATATATATATATATATATAT